>JAGTTH010005477.1:0-43370 GCA_022606485.1 Agraylea sexmaculata
TCAAATTCTATTGAAGGTAAGTAGTTTTTATTAGTATAATTAAAATAAGGCGCTGTTATACTACATTTACATGATATAAAAATGTAATGGATTTCAGGATATTCTTATTATTAAAAAAGTTACAAAACTGTACTCTGTAAATTGTATTTTTTTTCACATTTTAATACGTGTTCTTATTATTTTTTTTACAATTATTTAATCACCAGTCTTATTATATAGGCTTATTAAATATATTATTGTAAGAATAAAAAAAAAATACAACTTTTACTTTTGATTCTGTTATTCTATGGGGTGTTATTTAAATCCTCCCCTGCATTTATGCATTCAAAATAGTGATTTTATTTATTGTCACACAGTGATTCAGGATTTCCATTATGGGGGAGGATAAGAATGTCCACATTTATACTTAACTCAATGGCGCGAGGATAATAAATGAATGCAACTTTTCCAATACTTTAAGGAATGCCCAAAACTCGAACGAAGAAAAAATAGAGAGAGTAGAGTTAAATAATAGGTTTTAACTTTAACGATGAGATTATCTTCTTGTGTGGAATCTCAATATAACTCCGAATATTTCGCTTTATATACGGTCTTCATTTGGAATACGATCCACGTGTGATTTACAAAAGGGCTGATCAGTATAAAAAATTGTACATATGAAAAAAAAAATTAAATTAATAATCGAAAATGTTTTAAATATGGTATTACAGTAATTTTGGATTAATATGGAATGACAGTAGTATATTATTATTAACGGAAACCACCATATTTGCCACTATAGCCGTGATAAAAATGAAATGTTAAATTAATGTGTGTTTAACGAATATGTAAAAAACGTGTAAATAACCAACACGTGCGTTTTTATGGCGGGAAAGAATGTCTGCCATTTTAAAATTTATTATTTACTATTATTTATTATTAACAATGAAATGCTTAAAAATGTAATATTTTTTCTACACTCTTTCTCCTCTCAAATTATTCCTACTTATTAAAAACTCCGTAGATAAAAAAACAGATAAGGCTAAAATTTTTTTTAAAGTTTAATAATTTTTTGGATTAAACTCCTCCTAATATATTTAAAAAAAAATCCAATAAAAATATTTTTTATTTTAATGGAAATAGATTTTAACTTAAAAATACTTGTGAAATTAAAGTGTGTTTAATGAATATGTAAAGAATGTCTGCCGATTTTAAAATTTATTATTTCGAACAATGAAATGCTTTCATCGTAATTGTGTTTGTTTACACGCACTTTACAAACTGATGGAAATCACTTAATTAATTTATTAATGAAGGGTTAAAAATAATATAATATTTATTCTACCTTCTTTTCTCCCTTCAAAATATTACTACTAATTAAAATCCACTTTATAAATAAAATAAATATTAAATAAACTAAAGCAATTTTTTAGGTTAATTATTTTTTTGTTTTGATTTTTCCGGTTAAAATCCTCCTAATATATTATAAAAAAACATACACACATATAATTCCAATATTTTTTATTATTTATTTTAATGGAAACAAATTTTAAATTGTGAAATTAAAGTGTGTTTAATGAATATGTAAAGAGCGTGTAAACATACAAACAACATGTGCGTTTTTTTAATTTATTATTTAAAACAATGAAATGCTTTCATCATACTTGTATTTATTTACACACACTTTACAAACTGATGGAAATCATTTAAATAATTTAATAATGGAGCGTTCAAAATAATATTATATTCATTCGATAGTCTTTCTTGCCCCAAAATATGCCTACTAATTAAAACTTACTTTTTTATTATAAATATTTTTACACATATATAATGATTATTATGAGAAAAGACACAAACATACATATAATGCCAATATATTTTTTTTTATTTTAATGGAAACAGACGGAAAAATACTTCCTGAATGGGATTTTCGAGGTTTTATCGTACTTTAAAGGTATAATACTTAAATATAAAAGGTAAGAGGTTAAGAGGCTTATAGGTTATTTAGAGGGAATAGTGCAAACAATATTTCCACTTGACTGAATTACTAAGACTATTTCAATAGGATTTACGGCGACAGCTGCCACCTTTAACTCTATCGATCCTGTCGATTACTAATACTAACTTTATAACGTTTTGACAAATTAAGGCAACTAACAAAACCGACAGGTTGACCTTAAACCTCATACGCTTGACGGAAGGACGATATTTATACCCCGAATAAATCCAGCCACTGATAAAATCATCGGGGGTGAGATGAGTCAGAATTTTGAAAAATGTTACATTCATGTCATAAAGCAATCCAGATTAGCTGATTGATTTTATGTCCTGGACGAATAAAAAGTCTGTAGTAATAAAAATATCCCAGATATGGTATTGGTTTGTTAAGTAATGGATTCCCAGGCATACGTCACCGTAAATACGATAGTAGAGTTACTTAGCTACCCTTATGATCGGTTCTTTGTTAGTCTGAGCCTCGGGCGAGGCATTAATTAACAAAAAGTACAGCAAAGCAACTGTATTACCGTCTTTACGGTGTACGTTTACGGCGACGCACGCCTAGGAATCCCAAATTTTAGTATTTTCATTTGTTAGTATGCACGTGCTGTTGGATTGCAGGTGTTAATGGTGTATTAATTTGAAAAAAATTTAAAAAGGCAGACAAACTATAAAAAAAATTAAGGATTGATAACAGATTGTAATTTTTTATGAAGGAATTCAACTATATCGCTTTTAGATCATGTGTAAATTAATTATTTTTCATACAAATAAAAAAATCATGATCAATTATAAAAATCAATTTTAAAAAAAGCTCCTCGGGGCGTAAAATAAAATAAAATTAATAGATAAATTATTATTATACATTAAGGGTGAAACATCTCATTAATAGCATTGAGACTCTGCTATTAAATTGATTAATTTAGCAATTATTCCCAAATTTATTATCTCAATATTCACCTTACAATCCAGGAAATCAGGGAATACCAGGGAAACCAGAAAATTGGGATATCCCGATTATAAATAAATATATACCTAGGGGCTGGAAGTGCAAATTCAATCATTTTCAGTCGGGCAGAGCCGCTCTGTCGGTAACCTGTGTAACTATTAATAGTTAAGATAACCGACAGAAAATTAACAGGTTGTTGTGTCTAAAAAAACCTCTCAAAAGATGCTCCTTGGGGTGTAAAATAAATAAATGTGTTGTCTGCGTCTTTCAGCTTGATTCAGTCTCATCTGTAAAATTTGACAAAATGGACTTACGCAGTGTGCAAATAATGCCGGCGATATAACAAATTGTTGCTGATTCAATTTGATCGGTCTAACTTTAATCCATTAAATTGTCCAATAAAAGACATGACTATATACAAAGAGATGTCTGGATGGAAGAAAAAGTCCCGAGGCTGGCAGCAGCTGCATTGAGAATTTGCATAGAAATTGAAAAATAAAAAAAACAACTTTGAGACCTTTTCACTCATTTTTATACGAACATATTCTTAGTGTACATAATTTGACGATATATTGCGTGTAGCGTTGATTGGCTTTCGGGGTGGCTTTTCAATTAAGATTTTGTTGTTGTTGTTGAAATGGTCAGAAGGGCACAATTTGCAGGTGAATGGACCAGGTTCGTGGCCTGTTTAGATTATTATCCAATGCAGATTCCAATAAGCATGCTAAACCACAACCCAAAGCCACAAAAGCCTTTCCCTATCTATCCAATATATCCTCCAATCTGAAACTAAACGGAGGGAACCTCTTAAGCAAAACAAACATATCATTCAATCAAATTTTAATAATAATTTCCACATAAACGAATCGCAATTTTACTCTTAATGAAATCATGAGATATAATAAATTAATTAAATATTAATGGCAGTCATATTTCTTCTCACTAATAACAATTAGCCGCTGTTGTTTTGTATTAATCCGAAATACAATGACCGTAGCTTTCAGGTGCAAACAACAATAATTGTTACACAGGTCACTTAATAATCAACGAATTAATAATTAGTATTTACCTTACAATATAGGAAATCAAAGTAAACCTGGATGAAGACGATGGATTCCCGATCGTCGTAATATCCGATCAAATATATATATACTAGGGTAATTTTAATTGAAATTTTCAATTTGTTAATGTTTTTTTATGTTCTGCCTGGTTTTTTAATAGGACGTTTATCTTTGAGTTTTGATTTCATTTTTGCTTTAAAGTGTTTTTTTATCGATTAGAAGAAATTTTTGATTTTAAAAATGAAGTATGAAATTGTTATGCATTATCAAATTTAATACATCTAAGAATATTTTGAAATTATTTAATATTTTTAAATGCTCTGATTTGTTTTTAATACGAAGATAATACGTTGTTTGTTTTTTCATTCGAAAGAAGTTTGAAATTTTATTAAAATTATTAATAAAATAATATAACGCGATTTTCATATGATGACAACACTCATCACAATATTTAAAAAGCGAGTCTTCCGATAAATACTTTTTTTGAGAATTTTCATTTATTATGCATTATTAAATATCTCTAAAATTATTTGGAATTAATTTAATAATAATATCATTAAAATACCCGTTTCGAGATTTTAGATATGTATTAATTATGATTAAATATTTAAATTAAATTATTTATAGACCTGGCAACACTACGTTTCAAATGTCAAACAATTTGAAGTGTATATATAAAATTTTACAGATTACGATTAACTACCTTCTATTGACAGAGACATGAAACGTGTTATAGATAATGGATGAATCTACATTAGTTGCCGGTCAAATAGGACCATTTACTATTTCGAAAAAGCCCCATTTTATAGTTTAAACAATCATTGAAAATGAACATTTTTTGAAGTTTCATATTAGGAACAATACTGACAGCAAACATATTTCAAACGAAAGTATACGATATCTCGAAGGTATTCGATACATATTAAGGGCTATTTTCGCATATCTTCAATAATCAACAAATTTAAATGCAGTCTCACTACCAAATATTCTATTCTATTTTGAATATATGGCTCAGTTCCATAAAGACTTAAGAGCACACAGAATTTTAATGCTTGTACCCTGATATATTAAGGACTATTTTCTGTATATAGCGACTCTGTATACGCTGAGGATATTTGAAAGATTGACCCGTGCTGACAGACAGACAGACAGACAGATGTAGACAGAGAGACATATACATACACAATAGTTAGACAATTATATATATTACTAGGGTAATTTTAATTGAAATTTTCAATTTGTTAATGCTTTTTTATGTTCTGTCTGGTTTTTTAATAGGACGTTTATCTTTGAGTTTTGATTTCATTTTTGCTTTAAAGTGTTTTTTTTATCGATTAGAAGAAATTTTTGATTTTAAAAATGAAGTATAAAAATGTGGAATTGTAATGCATTATCAAATTAAATACATCTAAAAATATTTAGAAATTATTTAAGATTTTTAAATGCTCTGATTTGTTTTTAATACGAAGATAATACGTTGTTTGTTTTTTCATTCGAAAGAAGTTTGAATTTTTTTATTAAAATTATTAATAAAATAATATAATGCGGTTTTCATATGATGACAACACTCATCACAATATTTAAAAAGCGAGTCTCCCGATAAATATTGTTTATTGAGAATTGTCATGCATTATTAAATATTTCTTATATTATTTTGAAATTTATCTAATAATATTATCATTAAAATACCCGTTTCGAGATTTTAGATATATATTAATTATGATTAAATATTTAAATTGAATTATTTATACACCTGGCAACACTTGTCTGTCAAGTGTCAAAAAAATTGAATTGAATATATAAAATTTTACAGATTACGATTAACTACCTTCTATTGACAGAGACATGAAACGTGTTATAGATAATGGATGAATCTACATTAGTTGCCGGTCAAATAGGACCATTTTACTATTTCGAAAAAGCCCCATTTTATAGTTTAAACAATCATTGAAAAAGAACATTTTTTGAAGTTTCATATATTAAGATTAATACTGACAGCAAACATATTTCAAACGAAAGTATACGATATCTCGAAGGTATTCGATACATATTAAGGGCTACTTTCGCATATCTTCAATAATCACCAAATTTAAATGCAGTCTCACTACCAAATATTCTATTCTATTTTGAATATATGGCTCAGTTCCATAAAGACTTAAGAGCACACGGAATTTTAATGCTTGTACCCTGATATATTAAGGACTATTTTTCTGTATATAGCGACTCTGTATACGCTGAGGATATTTGAAAGATTGATCCGTACAGACATACAGACATATAACATACACACAGTTAGACAATTATATATTACTAGGGTAATTTTAATTGAAATTTTCAATTTGTTAATGTTTTTTATGTTCTGCCTGGTTTTTTAATAGGACGTTTATCTTTGAGTTTTGATTTCATTGTTGCTTTAAAGAAGTTTTAAAGAATTTTTTTATTTTAAAAATGAAGTATAAAAATGTGGAAATTGTAATGCATTATCAAATTAAATACACCTAAAAATATATTGAAATTATTTAATATTTAAATGCTCTGATTTGTTTTTAATACGAAGATAATAAGTTGTTTGTTTTTTCATTCGAAAGAAGTTTGAAATTTTATTAAAATTATTAATAAAATAATATAACGCGGTTTTCATATGATGACAACACTCATCACAATATTTAAAAAGCGAGTCTCCTGATAAATACTTTTTTTGAGAATTTTCATTTATTATGCATTATTAAATATCTCTAAAATTATTTTGAAATTAATTTAATAATAATATCATTAAAATACCCGTTTCGAGATTTTAGATATGTATTAATTATGATTAAATATTTAAATTGAATTATTTATACACTTGGCAACACTACGTTTCAAATGTCAAACAATTTGAAGTGTATATATAAAATTTTACAGATTACGATTAACTACCTTCTATTGACAGAGACATGAAACGTGTTATAGATAATGGATGAATCTACATTAGTTGCCGGTCAAATAGGACCATTTTACTATTTCGAAAAAGCCCCATTTTATAAAACAATCATTGAAAATGAACATTTTTTGAAGTTTCATACATTTCGAACTAAACTGACAGCAAACATATTTCAAACGAAAGTATACGATATCTCTAAGGTATTCGATACATATTAGGGGCTATTTTCGCATATCTTCAATAATCAACAAATTTAAATGCAGTCTCACTACCAAATATTCTATTCTATTTTGAATATATGGCTCAGTTCCATAAAGACTTAAGAGCACACGGAATTTTAATGCTTGTACCCTGATATATTAAGGACTATTTTCTGTATATAGCGACTCTGTATACGCTGAGGATATTTGAAAGATCTGTACAGACATACAGACATACAGACATATAACATACACACAGTTAGACAATTATATATATTACTAGGGTAATTTTAATTGAAATTTTCAATTTGTTAATGTTTTTTTATGTTCTGCCTGGTTTTTAATAGGACGTTTATCTTTGAGTTTTGATTTCATTGTTGCTTTAAAGAAGTTTTAAAGAATTTTTTTATTTTAAAAATGAAGTATAAAAATGTGGAAATTGTTATGCATTATCAAATTAAATACACCTAAAAATATATTGAAATTATTTAATATTTTGAAATGCTCTGATTTGTTTTTAATACGAAGATAATAAGTTGTTTGTTTTTCATTCGAAGAAGTTTGAATTTTTTTATTAAAATTATTAATAAAATAATATAATGCGGTTTTCACACGATGACAACACTCATCACAATATTTAAAAAGCGAGTCTCCCGATAAATACTTTTTTGAGAATTTTCATTTATTATGCATTATTAAATATCTCTAAAATTATTTTGAAATTAATTTAATAATATTATCATTAAAATACCCGTTTCGAGATTTTAGATATGTATTAATTATGATTAAATATTTAAATAGAATTATTTATACACCTGGCAACACTACGTTTCAAATGTCAAACAATTTGAAGTGTATATATAAAATTTTACAGATTACGATTAACTACCTTCTATTGACAGAGACATGAAATGTGTTATAGATAATGGATGAATCTACATTAGTTGCCGGTCAGATAGGAATAATTTACTATTTCGAAAATGTTCCATTTAATAGTTTAAACAATCATTGAAAACCAACATTTTTTTACTTTTCATATATTACGAACTATACTGACAGCAAACATATTTCAAACGAAGGTATTCGATACATATTAAGGGCTACTTTCGCATATCTTCAATAATCAACAAATTTAAATGCAGTCTCACTACCAAATATTCTATTCTATTTTAAATATATGGCTCAGTTCCATAAAGACTTAAGAGCACACGGAATCTTAATGCTTGTACCCTGATATATTAAGGACTATTTTTCTGTATATAGCGACTCTGTATACGCTGAGGCTATTTGAAAGATTGACCCGTACAGACAGACAGACAGACAGACAGACAGACATATAACATACACACAGTTAGACAATTATATATATTATAATAATAATATTTATATATATATATATATATATATATATATATATATATATATATATATATAATATTTTTATTTGTATTTAATCTATAATATATTTTGCTAATAAAAAAGCTATTACTGCTGTATAAATATAAGAAAACACGATTTACGAATATTAATATTAATACTACTAGGGTAATTTAAATTGATTTTTTTTAAATTTAAATTAATATTTTTTACAAAGGACGGTAATAAGCTGTTTTTTTTTCATTCAGAAGATGTTTGAATTTTCAAAGTAAAAAAAATAAAATAATTTAATACGGGTTTCACACGATGACAACACTCATCACAATATTTAAAAAGCGAGTCTCACGATAAATACTGTTATTTTTTAGAATTGTCATTTATTATGCACTATTAAATATCTGTAATATTATTTTGAAATTAATTTAATATTATCATCATTAAAATACCGGTTTCGAGATTTTAGATATGTATTAATTTTAATAAAATATTATTCTTCCATCTGGTAACACTGAGAGTTGAGGAAACTGTACATATAACATACACACACGTTCAACAATTATATCTATAATTTTTGCTATTAATAATTAAGGTAAAAAAAATACAGCGGCTGATTATTGTCAAGCCCATATTCAATTTATTTTGTTGATTTTTAAAATATTTAATCAAAACACAATACGTAATAATAAATTTAACAATTCTAATGGAGATGAAGTTTTATGCATTTGAATATTGATACAAAAAAAGGTCAGTGTTAAATTATTGTATGAAATCAAGAGATTTTAAATTGTATTGAAAAATATAGTATGTAAATTTATGTTTATTTATGATGGATGCAAAAAAATATATTTATTAGAACTTTGATGTAAAATGATCTTCCTGCATCTTTAGATGATTAATTTGTTCAAAAATAAGTTCATGCCAATTAAATTAATTAAATATTCTTTAATGTTTTATTTTAAATTAAAATGATTAATGAAAACCGATCGAAAACCGTGGTAATCCAAAAAGTAATAAAGCATTTTATACGTGTTAGTACATAAAATATATCCTGGCCCATTTATTGGCCCATTATTATATTTTAGAAGCCAAATATTATTATTAATAAATTCAGTTATTATTATTAAATTAGTAATTTAACAAAAAAATAATTAGTTAGAGTGGTATCCATATTTTCTTTCCACTAGTAATAATAAAATAATAAATATATAAATATTTTTACGTCAACCTTAAAATATCTAAAATGAGTGATTCTTCTTATATTTATTAGAATATTTATTTACACACATATACATAAATTACAACCATGGTAACCTTACAGATAATCTAATACGTTATGGTGGTTTATAAAGAATAAAAAAGAAGATGAAGAATAATAATATAAGATATAAGAATATAGAGGAGAGAGAGAGGAGAGAGAGAGAGAGAGAGAGAGGAGAGAGAGAGGAGAGGAGAGGAGAGAGGCAGGAGAGAGAGAGAGAAAGAGAGAGTATATATATATATAATATATAAGATATATATATAATATATATATAATATATAAGAATTATCCTACCGCAAACTGATGTGATAAGTGATATTGTCTTTCTGGGCATAATTAAATTTCAACATTTGGACTAGAAACATGGGAATAAATATGTCAAAAAATAAATGTTGCCAGTTATATAATGTTTCATTGATTAATTAGTATTATTTGTAGGTATTTTATTCGAGCATCCGATGTATGAAAAGGAATGTATTTAAACAGTTTTTATACATAAGAAGACAGATTTTGTAATTCTGTAAAAAAATACGGTGTCTTGTGGAATATAAAAAGAAAGATTAAGTTTGTCGGAGACATTTCCCGGAAGGGTTGTGTCCTTTGTGACCAATTTTCGGTAAATCTGGAAACTCAAGTCAGAAACGGCCGTAAGATAAATTAATCCAACGTGACTTGAGGTTACGGTTCCATTGTCTGGAATTTCGCCGAGCCGATTTATTTTAAATTGATATGTTTTTTCGACCAACTACTGTATTTTTTATAATGTAATTTGAACGTTGGGGTATTTTGGTAATTAAAAAAAAAAAAAAAAAAGAATCGCCCCCGGGTGGGCTCGAACCACCAACCTTTCGGTTAACAGCCGAACGCGCTAGCCATTGCGCCACGGAGGCACTGAACATCACTGCCATACATTTTATATATAACGCAAGTAATTCCACGGAATAAAAATATAAATAAAATCGTTTTTTATTACGTTTTTTTATATAAATTTGAACATTAATACCTGCTTTATTTTTTAAAGCGACCTTTTTCACTTCACTGGTTCATAATCTCAGTTATTCTGGTCATAATCTCAGTTATCTTGCATCGTTGACTTTATGACTTATTATCAGACGTAGGGAGAGGAAGTGCAAAAACATGTTGCAATTGTTATCTAACATTAGCCCGGTCTAACACGTAATATTTAATTAATTTGGTCGTACTTGTATATTCGGGTTAACATCAGTTAACAATTGAAATCGGTTTTTGCATTTTGCCCATGAGTTGCTAAATAAAATCACCACTCTGACTACTGAGTACTTCACAGAAACAGCTGATTTCAAGATGGCGGTCGAAGGCGTTACCGCTGATAAGAATGCCAATCAATATAATGTATATAAATATCAATATGTCGGATCAAGCAGACGAATCTGAGTGACATCGTAACATAACACTAATATTGCCACACTCAGAGCTTCAGACTCGTCTGCTTGGTCCGCCATAATGATCGGCCTTCTAAATAATATCGGTGATGTCGTCCGAACTTAATTCCAAATGCGCATTT
Source organism: Agraylea sexmaculata (assembly GCA_022606485.1). Classification (NCBI taxonomy): domain Eukaryota; kingdom Metazoa; phylum Arthropoda; class Insecta; order Trichoptera; family Hydroptilidae; genus Agraylea; species Agraylea sexmaculata. The sequence goes on from JAGTTH010005477.1 coordinate 11,289, forward strand.
TTTTTATTGATAATAAAAAAACACTAACATTCCCTAAAATATTCTCCATGCCAGATAACTGAATATATAAATATGAAGATGTCGGACCATGCAGATGAGTCTGAGTGACACCGTAACATAACACTATAATTAATATGTAGCTCAGACTCGTCTGCTTGGTCCGCCATCTTGATATTTATCATCCACTTCTCCGGCCTTCTAATATCGGTGGTGTCGCCTAAACTCGATTGTTAAAGCACAAAATACTTTTAATATAAATAATTAATAATAAAATAAAGACACTACCACCCCTTAAAATATACTCAATTAGTTCAAGACCCCCTATTTAATAATATAGCCTTGATAATCCGACACATTTGGGACGAAATGTCCGGATTATCGAATTTAAACGGAAAAATACCAAAATGAAACGAAGAAAAAAATACTTAATTTTGGAGTGTTTTTTATTTAATGTTAATTATATGTATACGCCATCTGGTTCCAAGATGGTGGCCCAAACTAGTTTGTAAAGGGCTATTAATATTTTTTAATTATTAATAAATATACAAATAAAATATCAGTCATTGTCGCGATACCCTACACCCCCAAAAATATTATTCTCAGTTATTTGGAGTCCACCCTTTATAATTTTAATGTAATAAAAAAATAATAAAATTATAATTAAATAAATATTATTATATTACACTCACTCAGGATGAAACTCGTCGGGTTTGTGAGGAAATTGAAGGCATTTTGAGGAAGTCTAGAGATCGTTTCAGGAATAGAACGTGCTGAAATTATACTAATGGTGTTTGTTACGCACTTTCTCGAATGCAATTTCACCCTTAAAAAAGGTTCTGAAGTATACAAACGTTGTTTCTTAACAAAATAAACATTTCATAATGTCATAAAGCCGAAATTATACCATCTTAATTAGACAAGGAGAACAATTATAATCAATTGACCTGTGATATAAATATCGATATTCACCTTTCGGCGACAACCGTCTCTGTTTTAGATGAGGTTTTAATTAAAAAGTTTGCGGTTTTGACCGTCACTTGTCTTGGTGAAAATTGAATATTTTTAAATATACTTTTTGCGTCTGAGAAATGAGAATTTTTTGCGGTTAGTGTGGGATATAATAAATTATTAAAATAAAGCATAACTATTTAATACATATTAATTCTAATGCTCATTCAATGCGAACAAAGAACATAAAATTAAACAGCTTGTCTCTGAATGAAATTAAAATAATATAATATAAATCACATATGATTAAAATAAACATTTAAAAAGGAATGAAATTCGTCGGTTATTAGACAATAAAAATGTCAACATTGTATATTTTTATTTATATATTTATAAAATTTATCTAATAGCTAATTATTTACATCGACTGTCGGAGCAATGACCCGCCAAAATGTTTACAGGAACAATCGAAAACCAAACTAAAAACACGAAAATCTCAATTTTTATAATTATAACCATTAATAGGGGTGTAAATCAATTCGTCATATAACATATAAATGCTAATATAATATTTTAAAATCGATATACCAAAAATTTATATTAAGAGCCCGATCAATAATAAATATTGTAGATCGATAAAATCGTTCCAAAATCAATGATATATTTTTTAATTATTATATATATTTAAAAAAATAATAATTTGACACTGGGTCGAAATGCAGACATATTATGTAAAAATGTCTGTTTTTTAAATAATTATTTTAATTAAGATAAAACTAAATAAGCTACTATCTGGCTACATTTTAAATCAAAAATAATAATCAATTACAGAAAAATATTATTCATAGTTTATGCATCGGTTACACTCTCATTTATATATTTTATATACATTATATTACAATTTATTTATTTAATTTGAATTTTGCATTGTTCATATAATACAAAACATCTTATGAATTAGACTTTGGTGTATAGAATATATAAATCTTTTTACCTATAACTAACATGAGAATTTTTTTATTAATTAAAATTAAAAAGAATGGAAAAAAATTGAAACCAATAGCACTCTCATGTATGGATCAATTCTATAGTCTGATTATACATAATATATTAAATTTAATTAAAATTAAAAAAGAATTATTTGTTATTTTGGGGTAGTTTAAGAGCGTTGGTATCGTCCCTTCAAGGATTATTTAAATTTCTAGGACACATTCTATATAATATTCGCAATGCTTATAAATTCCACTGAACCCTTTCAAGCTTCAAAGGTAGATTTAAAATAGACACGTTGTCGGTATAAATATGTATATACTAAATATTAATTTTCTTAGTTTCGCACTTAATCAGCTGATTCATACACACATCGTTTTAATTATAAAGGGCATTGTTGACGTCGTAATTAGAAGGCTTGTTTGTTAAAGTGTTGGCTTTGGTGTTATACAGAAACACATGGCCTTAGCCTTTCAGAAATATTGCCTTGGGACAGTGGCTACATCCTGTCTCCATTCACCCCCTACGACCCCACATTCTGGTTTGTTTGATTTGGCTCTTTTTGGGACCATTTATTACCAACTGGATTTCGGGGATACAAACATTCATGATGATGCTCTTCAGCATCCTTTCAAAGCATCCAATAACACTAATTAAAACGTGCAGACTTTAGAATATAAAAAAATAGTTTTATTAGTAGGTACAAATTGAAGTGGATGGAGCCCAAGTCCCGCTACTATTTATGTTATAGCGCGCCAACTTGGTTATGTGACGTTTAGATCAGTTTAGTTAAAAGTAAACTACACATCACATAACCAAGATTAAGAGGACTTTTTGTCCCACTCTTTATTTTTTCACAATACTTGATTATGAAGTGATCTTATAATAATCTCAAGTCTTATTCTAATAAAAATTAATATGGTGTTCTTCCCTCCTTCTAAACTGTCAATTAGCATTAAAAAAAATTGAGAGGGTTTTTTATACACAACAACGTGTTTATTAATTGTCTGTCGGTGATCTTAACTATTACTAGTTAAACAGGTCATCGATTTAATAATCAGTATTTACCTTACATTACAGGCCATCATAGATGTATTCACTAATATGAATAAATGATACTTTGTATGGTAATATTTTGCGGGAATTTTTGCCGGCAATGTTTAACGGATCTCGGCTTAAGTATTTACTTAATTGACTTACCATAATCACCGATAGATGGCGATGCTCAAACTCGAAGCCAATAGTATTTATAATATAAAAAATATATTTTAAAGCGTGTGTCTTATATATTTGTTGATTGTGCCCCTAGAATATGAAACAGAAGAGAAAACAAGCCCTTAATATCAATAGTTGGTGTGATATATGAATGCCCGATGATTTCTCCACCAAAAACAGAGTTTGAATACAAGTTTTATAAAGTGTAAATATATTGTTAGATTTACTTATAATAGATCAATAAGGCCGGGTTTTCTCATGCTTGATAAAATTGTAATAGCTTAGTAAAAGACGTCACTCAACCTAACCTAACATAGCCCAAAGATGACACAACCACAATAAATAGTCACAACTTTGGTGACTGCAAACATCATCAAAATTTAACATTATCAGTTTTTATTTTAAATTTTTAGATTGTTTGTTTATTGGTTCAGTTATTACGCCTAGTGCTTGATTCATAATTTCACATGCAATGGTATTTTATTTTTTAGTCTATGAAAAAGTCTTCATATTAATTAGATCTCAGTTACATAACATTCCCGCCCCCAGTCAAATGCCTTGTAATCTCATTAGGTTTTTATGAAAGTCAGATGTTGTAGCAAAGTTGGCTGATTGCATTAGAAGTTGTTGGAAGGGAGTAGAAAAAAAAGATATTTTGTTGAATTTAAGTGAACCTTTAGGTTTGTTTTTGCTAATTAGGAATCTTCTTCTTCGAGACACGATAATTTACTTGCGTCGGAATAAAACTCGTATTGTTTATTTAATTTTAATTACAGGTGTTCATCTTTTGAAAATACATATTCAGAATTATTTCACCCCTTCTTAGTTGTTTGTTTCAGTTTCAGTTATGTTGACTTTGCGATTGGGCCGCACGACAAACGACATGAATAAAATATTTGTAAACCTTTGATCGTTAAAGCTGTACCGATATTAATACAGGGTATTTCAGAAGTATCAAAGTGAATATCATATTAATGAAATAAGTAAGAATTTTGTAATTCGTACGCCTTAATTGAGAAAAATCGATTTATACGCGGAATTGTACACAATATAATCTATTATCGTAAGGATATATTCATACTGGAGCGACAGCGTGACGATAAAGACACTTCTTAATGAGTGAGGAATGATAAATTAATATACTTTGTATCTTAGGCTTGTAAAGCAATTTTTAAGGTCTAAACACACTCATATTAATATCACCTCTGATGGTGTCTAAACAATGACATTTACTCTACACATATTAGAACAAACACGAAAGAGTTTCTACGTATACTTCAGATGCAACCACTTATTGTATATACCGCGAATGCTTCTTATTAGTCAAAGTAAAAATCTTCAATAGTCACCAGGTACCAAACACGAAACAAAAAGTACTGAGACTTTTTAACTTGGAGCTATAAATTAATTCAATTATAAAATTTTATTGCTTATAAATATTCATTAATAACTGAAGAGTTTTTTTTAAATTTTCTAACAATTGATTAAACTTGTTTTTTCTTAAATTTTTATATTAAATGCCAGAAAAGTGGATTATAAATATCAATATGGCGGACCAAGCAGACGAGTCTGAGCGTTACCGTCGATAAGAATGCCAGACAACCGGATGTATAGATATCAATATGACTGTAGCATCACACTCACATGCACTCACATACACACACGTATGCACTCGGCGGCACGCACCAACAGTCGCCCTGTTCCATTCGACACTTCACACAGTACACACGTCTCTCGTGTCCATTCCCTCAACAACTTTTATTTAATATAACATTAAATCTCGTTATATCTTTTATTTAATATAACAGCCCATTATACCACGTTATATCTGGTGACCCCGACATTGGATTTCGCAATCTTCATCTGATCTGGACACGAATCACCGACGAGGAACAGCAGGAAGTAAGGGTATATGGTTCTCTTCAATTCATCATCAAATAACAAGTAAGACCATTCCTCATCTTTCACATCAAAATCAAAAAAAATAATTGTCAAAAAAGAAAAAAATTGTGTCGACACATTCCGCAAGTGAAGAATATTAATAATTAATTCTGAAAATATTACAACCGTCATCGAATATTATTATATAATAATTCCGAGAATATTACCACCAACAGTGCAATCGCTGAGTCAACACCTATTAAATAAACATTACTGCATTAATCATATTACGGCCACAGGCATATCAGCATACAACATTATAATCATAATTAATACATCAAATATAATAAATTAATACAACAAAAATGAATCATAACATTGAATGGGACATTAACATACTCAACACACCAAACAACAGCGATACAGCCATGGCACGGATGAGACAAGATGTGGAGGACCTAAAACAACTGGTCCGGCAGTTGTCCATATCGGGGGTCGATAGAACACGAAGACCTTATGAGCCAAATTTCAGAGATCGCAGCCGACAACGCGGAAACCGTAGCCGACAACGTAGCCGGCAACGCAGCAACTCGCGGCCGACACATGACAACTGGTGGTATCATTTCAAATTCGGCGCCAAGGCAAACAAGTGCCAACAGCCGTGTAAATTCAATGCGGAAAACTAGACGCTGCAGCGACCGCAGAGGTGGACAGCGCTGCAGCCCTTCCAATATCACACCGCCTCACAATGCACGACATTCGCACCAGGAAGGCCTACCTTGTCGACTCCGGAGCAGACATTTCAGTACTGAAAGTAACAGACAGCAAACAACCTGCCACAACAATTACAGCAAGAGCAGCTAACGGAACGCCCATCAAGACTTACGGGACCAAGAGGATAACACTGCACCTCGCTCCCAACGCAATCTATACATGGACGTTCATCATTGCTGATGTCGAGCGCAACATCATCGGGGCCGACTTTCTGAAACATCACCAACTGTTAATAGACCTCAGTGGAAAATGTCTCTTCGACAAACAATTTGGAGTGAAAATACAAGGACAGGTAGACCAAGAACAAATCGAATCCATCAAATTATTGACACCAACGAAGGAATACTTATCGGTCATCAAAAAATTTCCGGAATTGTTTGACGCCGATAGGATAAAAAAACCTTCAAAACATTCGGTCCGACATCACATCACCACAACAGGTACACCGGTATACGAGAAAGCGAGATCTCTCAATAAAGTGAAGTATGACAAAGCGAAGCAGGAGATCATCAAATTACAACAATTAGGGATTATACGACCATCATCCTCACCCTGGGCATCCCCTATTCACATCGTGGAGAAGAAAGACGGGGGAATACGCATCTGTGGCGACTACAGGCGACTTAACGCTCAAACCGCTCCAGATAGATACCCCATACCACGCCCTTCCGAGGCTCAAAATCATCTCGAAGGAAAAAACATTTTCTCCAAAATCGATCTCCAACGGGCTTATCATCAAATACCAATAGCCGAAGAAGATATTCCGAAGACAGCCATCTCAACACCTTTCGGATCTTTCGAATATGTGAAAACGCCATTCGGACTTCGAAACGCAGGACAATCTTTCCAACGCTTCATAAACACCATACTTGGAGATATGGAAGACGTATTTGTCTACTTAGACGACATCTTAATCGCATCAAAGAACGAAGAACAACACCTTAAGTGCATCACAGAACTTTTCTCGAGATTGGACAAATTCGGTTTATCAGTCGCACTCGAAAAATGTCAATTTGGCCTTACTGAAATAGAATTCTTAGGATTTAAAATAACAACAGCAGGTATACAACCAATTTCTGAGAAGATCCGCATCATAGAGGATTTTCCAAAACCACAGACAGTCCTAGAATTAAGAAGATTTTTAGGGATAATTAATTTTTACAGAAAACTTATTCCTAAAGCAGCTCAATTTCAAAAACCACTGAACAAATACCTTACTTCGTCGAAGAAAAAGGACAAAACACCAATAGTGTGGGACGATGAAGCCAACGCAGCTTTTCAATTATGCAAAGAAGCGATAGCGAAGGCAAACACACTAGCACACCCATCAGCCGAAGCTACCATGGTCCTGCTTACTGACGCTTCAGGATCCTGTGCGGGAGGAGCACTTCACCAACAAATCGGAAACGTGCTCCAACCAATCGGATTCTACTCCAAAGCTCTATCAGTAACGCAACAAAACTACTCGACCTACGACCGAGAGCTTTTAGCAATATTCTTGTCCATACGCTACTTCAGGGACAGCGTAGAAGGGAGAGAATTGATTGTTAAAACTGACCACAAACCTCTGACTTTCGCACTCAATAAACCACAATCTCCTGCAGATAATCCACGCCGACTCAGACAATTAGACTACATATCGCAATTCACCAACCGAATAGTCTACATTGAAGGCGAAGAGAACACCGTTGCAGACGCACTCAGTCGGATCTCTACAATCAATCTCCCAACTAACTTCGACTTGAAGGACATCGCAAAAACTCAAACAAATGACCCAGAGCTGGAAAATCTCAAACAGCACCCAGCACTACAATTCAAGAAAATAACATCAGCAAACGCTCCAGCATTATGGTACGAAACTTCAACGCAGAAGGCGCGACTTTTCGTACCAGCATCCTGGCGCAGACAAGCTTTTCACCAAGTTCACGACATAGCTCACACTGGCAGCAGATCTACAATTAAAGCCATCAAGGAACGATTTTTCTGGAAAGGTATCAACCAAGACGTAACGAAGTGGGTTAAAAACTGCATCACCTGTCAACGTTCAAAAATCCATCGCCACACTCGCAGTCCTTATGGAAGTTTCATCGAAACCGATCGTTTCGAACACCTCCATATTGACATAGTTGGACCATTACCTATCTGCCAAGACATGTCCTATCTAATAACAATGATTGACAGAGCAACATCCTGGTTCGAAGCCATCCCAGCACAAAACATCACAGCTGACACGGTAATCAAAACACTGCTGAATCACTGGATCGCTAGGTACGGTTCACCTATCACCATCACTAGCGATCAAGGAAGACAATTCGAATCAGAGGTATTCAACAAGTACTGTCAACTTCTTGGCATTGATCACAACCGAACTGTTGCTTATAACCCAAAAGCTAACGGTAAGGTTGAAAGACTGCATAGAACTATCAAAACTAGTCTAATGGCCCAACTCAAAGGCAGTACCAACTGGATAGATGCACTACCAATCGCACTCCTGGGCATCCGGAACGCGGTTAAGGACGGCGATGAATATTCCGCCGCACAAAGAGCATTTGGCATCTCACTTCGATTACCAGGTGACGTAATTTCACCTCAAACATCCAAAAAAACATCAAACGAATCAACCAAAGATCTCATCAGGGCAATGTCAACTTTAAGACCCAAGTTGTCCAGAAATAACACCAGGGAAAAACTCTACAAGCCGGATGAGTTAGACAACTGTGAGCACGTCTTTCTCAGAAGAGCAGTTAAGAAACCACTGGTCCAGCCTTATACAGGACCCCACAAAGTCATTGAAAGAAAAAATAACAACCTCAAAATTGAAGTAAGTGGGACACAAATAATTGTGAACACAGACAGACTGAAACCAGCATTCTTCTTAACTGACGAGTCAGCAGACAGCCCAACTAGGTCAGGCAAAGGCAGCAACAATCTTAAACACTCATCAGCACCTGACTCATCCGACGACTACGTAACTAGATCTGGGAGAGTCAGCAAAAAAGTGCGATTCGCTGACGCAGAATGACGAAGCTCATACATATTATTGTATAGAATCAACTGGACACTTGAGACATCACACATATCATTGTATAGAGTCGTAAAAGTTTCACGGGTTCTTCAAACCCTTGCTCCACTTTTGGGGGACGCATGTAGCATCACACTCACATGCACTCACATACACACACGTATGCACTCGGCGGCACGCACCAACAGTCGCCCTGTTCCATTCGACACTTCACACAGTACACACGTCTCTCGTGTCCATTCCCTCAACAACTTTTATTTAATATAACATTAAATCTCGTTATATCTTTTATTTAATATAACAGCCCATTATACCACGTTATATGACGAATCAAGTAGAAGAGTCTGAGTAAAACAATCTTGATATTTATCATCATAGCGACACCGCCAGTTACAGTTTTGTCACACTCGGACTCGTCTACTTGGTCCGTCATCTTGATATTAGTATTGAGAGTTATCTGGCATTCTTATCAGCGGTAACGGTCAATTATATTATTGTTTTCTTATTCAATAAATGAACAAAAAGCGCTATGTTGCAAAAATTTCCTACATGAAAAAGGTGTTTGTAATTAACCATATAATAGAATATTTATTTAGTTTTATCCTGGGATAAGTTAAACAATACAATTGATTGGTTTTCACGGCGAAAGGTGTTCATATTGTATGAGTTGAATTATGTTTGTTGAAAACGTGTTTTTAGTGTCAATAAATTGAGTTTGCGAATTCACCTAAGGCTTTTTATGGGCAGGAGACGAAGGCTCTATTGTGAAAAACGAGATAAGGTTGTAGGCATGGTGTAGCCAATATAATAAGTGAAAGGACCACAGAAAGGGACAACTTTGGACCATCGTCATCATCATAGTCCTCGAGAACAACTTTATTCAAAGGCTTTATTCAGTGGCTCGATTACGGGATAGCTCAACATTATAATATCACTTTGCCACGAAATATTGTCAATTAGTAATCAATTCACCCAGCAAAATATTCAAATAACTATATTGTGCCAATGTAAGTCAAACAGTCTGGCAAATTTATGAGAGGGATTAAAATATCCATCACGACTGATAAATATTATTTATTAAAGTACCATAAATAAGACAAAAATCGATAGGGCGTTAGCACAAAAAACGTGTCATATTAATTATATATTCAATAATATATGAATTATTGATTTGATCGGTTATTACGGCTGGGAGATCCGCAATAATATTAATAAAATCCCGATCGATCGTCTTGATCCAGCAATTACTCTGATTTCCTGTATTGTAAGGTAAATACTGATTATTAAGTCAGTGACCTGTGTAACTAGTAATGGTTAAGATCAATGAAAGAAAATTAATTAACACGCTGTTGTGTGTAAAAAATCCTCTCAAAAAGAAAATAAAATAAAATAAAGAAACACACATTTTTGTAAAACCAATCGAAATCAATCAAAACATTTAATTTTAACTAGTGAGTTAGTTTTAAGAGAATATCAGTGAGAATGTTGTTTTGATTTTTTAGCCTAATTATGATTAAAAGATTGCACAGTTTAGGTGTAATATAAGCTATAATTTATTTGTTAGGATGATAGGAGCATATTATTATTAGCGGGAAGGAATATCATTGCAAAAACAGGAGACACAAACTGTGAACTTACATGATTATTTTTAAACTATTAATTTTCTTATAAATATGCGATACCGCCGATATATTAGCAGTTCATACAACTGAATGTATAAATATCAAGATGGCGGACCAAGCGGATGAGTTTGACTGAGGCAACACTCTAATCAAGGTGATTAACAGTGTTTGAACAAAAGTAATGAAGAGCGTTGTACACCTGTATCGAGAATTCAGGTGAACTCACTCAGACTCGTCTACTTGGTCCACCATCTTGATATTTATACATCCAGTTGTATATCCTGCTAATATATCGTATACATAACACACATATTTACGTTTTATTATTAAATTAACCAGATAAGTTTACAGCTCGTGTCACCTGTTTTGGCAATGATTTTTATTTCCACTTATAATAATATGCTACAGTCATCCCATATAAATAAGGCTTAAGTTATAGCTTATATAACATTCAAACTGTGCAATTATTTTTATAATAATTAGGGTACAAAATCAAAAGAATATTCTCACTGATAAAAAGTCTATATCTTATAAAACATAATAATGAAATATTGATTAGTATTATTTTAAACAGTTTTTTAAATAATTTATCTCAATGCCAATTATTCTATATATACAAAATATTAAATAAATAATTATTAAAATGGTTAATTGAATATAATGTAGAAAGTGCACTGGAGTTGTTAATAATACACTCGAACTGTATGAAGAGGAATAGTTCCTGACTAAATTATCATACATGAATATATAATTTATTATACCTGTGCACTTTTAACATATGCAAAAACTACCTTCAAACAAGAATATTCTGTTAAGTAGCAAAGAATTTGAAGGTTTTTAAAAATTGTCTACTGAAGAATTTGAAAATACTGACATAGGATTTTTAAATCAAAGGCATTTCAATCAACCGAGGTTTACAGACAGGGACAATCAAGTAAGACAAGGATTTTATTGATATTTTTGATGGAGTGCAAAAAAAGAATTCAAAGCGGAATTAATAAAAATAGATTTTTTTTATATAATATAGTACAATGGAACTATACGACCTAGATTTGGAATACGATTCGCGTGTGTTATAAAGAGTCGAACAGTCTACTCATATGAAGAAGAGTATTTTCTTCTTCTTTACTCCTTATCGGAAAATATATTTTTATATATGTTCAAGGATCTGGAACAGATTAACTTCCATTGTACTGGGTTTATTTAGGGCATTGGGAAATACTCATATTATTTTTTATAAGATCCTTCAATTAAATAATTCCTAATTAAAAGATCCTTCAATTAATATTAAAAAAAAACGAAACACAGATATGATATGTTTATTGTACATGGAAAATAAATTTATTCTTCATATATTAAAATGTCACTAAATGGCTATATGATTAATTATGAGAGAATTTACCTATAAAGACAATTGCTTTAACTCTTATAGAAGTCTTTTTGAAATATATATATACACTTTTATTTATTTCTATAGATTTTTTCAATATCTTCATTATTAACAGAACTTGTATGAGAAAAATGTACTAGAGAAATACAACATGTCTTTAATTGAAATTCTTATAAAAATGAATTGATAATAAAATAATTTATTGCACATCATCGAAATACGCAAATTAAGTGAACGGTAATATTTATAATAATAACGGTCAAAATAAATTATTTTAATATTAATTAATTGCATTACATGAAATCCTTTAAAATATTTGAAGTTCAATTAAAGAGACGTTGCATATAAAATAAGGCATTCCATTATTTATTAATATATTTTCAAAAATGTGTTATGACCAAAACTTGTCTTGTGAGCAAGTTTCGCATTTATTCATATCATCTTTACACAATTAAAAAAAAAAAACTATATATAATAGAAGGATAGGTTTTGGAAAATATTTTTTTATATATGTATATATAATAAGAGGAGTATAATTGTTTATTTTTCAATATGTGTCAGATATTCGACTTGCAAAAAGAAATTGTTGTAGATTTTGGCACGAATCCAAGTTAAACTTAATAAATTTCCAAATGAGATAGTTAAAGCTCTCGTAGAATAGTTTGTATGCGATTATATTATGTAAAATAGTTTATTATGTGGAAATATTCCATATGAATGCAAGGCTTAATTAGCCTTTGATCATTTTTAGATGTCATAATTTTGTTAGGAAAAAAAAAATCTTTATAAGAAATACAATTGGATATTAATCAAATGTACATAAAAGCCCAAATTATCCAATAATATTGTTGTTTTGGTTTTACAGCTCGTTATATACGCAATCCAAATGGCTGTTATATCGTAAAACTACTTCCAAAACAAGATATTTACAGTATTGTAAGCGGAAATTGGGCTTTTAATAAATGAATTTATCAAAACGACTCGAAATATTTGACGACAAGGATTGAATGAAAAAATATTTAACAAATTATGGTATTTATAAACAGAAGCCATATTTATTTGAAATTAATCTATTAGTACAAATTAAGGATCAATTTGTAGATAGGTTTTTATGTTCATAATCAATATTACGTCAGTGAGAGCTTTTATATTAAATATTGGTTATTGGTCAAAGAAAAGAAACATAATATAAAAAAGTACAGTGAATAATGTTTAAAATTAAGATAATAAAGATTGTAGGGCGCCCATTTTTTGATAATTTCAAGGGACCCCTTCTGGATTGATAAGTTAAAAAAATATAAAGATAAAAATCATTATTTATTAAACATTGTGTGTATTATTTACAAAAAATATAAAATAAAAATACAGTACTAAAAAGAAATAAAATATTATTGAGTATAAAAATGTGTATTGTGTATTTTACAAAGGGATACAAAACAAATAACAATAGTAAGGTTAAAAAACAAAGCATGTAAAATAATAAATAAGTCTTTTTAATATTAGTGGCAAAATGTGGCTATTAATAAAATTGATCAATTTATAACATATATTGTTTTCTTCTCGTCGGTTGATAAAAGTATATTTATTTGATATGTGATTCCTATAATTTTTTGAGAAAAAAATTCCTCATCGTCCATATGTATAAGAGCATCACTCTCTTAAATAAATGTCTATTATATTTATTCAATATAGGATTTAAAAATTTTTTTTAAGGTGTGGGATGACAAATAAAAATGTATGTAAAAATGCAGCATGAACCAATTGAGATTCAGAACATTCAAGAATACAATGAATTATAGTAATGTTGTGTATGGCAGAAAATTATGATAAAATTCACCTTATTATTTTCCCATTTAAAAATTGAAAAATATTATATTTTGATTGGATTATTAATATATTGTATTCGTGAAGTATGGGGTGAAGTATGGAGCATCTAGTCAGTTGTAAATCGGCAACGGTGGCGGACGGACGTGTCTTTGCTCCTTCAGCGCTTCTTCGGAAAAGCGCTGAAAACTTTTTACACAACTCTCCCATCGCAAGTTTATTTTTACCCACGTAAACTTTAATTGGTAATCACCAAACTCACTGACAGCCGATGCGATTGATGGATATTGAGGTATCGGACATCGGACGCAAACTTTTTTTTTATTTCCGCCCCGCTGAAACTGCGGAAAATCAAGAGTGAAATTTTGTGGTTTTGATAAGGTGTTGTTTTTCACAAGAAGAGAAGATGGTATTTAATTCAGAGGCGTATTTAGCAAGTGAGTGAATATATTTTTTTAACTGGCTTTTTAATATATATATATATATATATATATATATATATATATATATATATATTATATATATATATATATATATATATATATATATATATATATATATATATATATATATATATATTATAACTGCAGCACAACGACAAGTAGACATAATATTATTTGACTGAGAAATTCCTTCATATATGTTTTGACATTCATTTTTAAGAATTAAAAAAGTAAATCAATAATGTAGCCAGATGGTTATTTTTTTGAAAATGGGTCAATTTTCATCACAATTTATATGAAGCGTTCAGTTCTATAACCACGAACTCATCCGTTACCAACGATAAGGTTGCCAGACAACAAAAATTTCAGAGATGCGCCAAAGTCAAACGAATATTATAATATTTTTTTATTGGAGATTTAAGATATAAGAGCTTTTTTTTATATAGATAAGACAAAAATAATAATGTTAATATAAGGCAAGGTTAAAATAAGTTAAAATAATGTTAGGTGTAGGAAGCAATCATTTATATGTTACTATATAAGGTCCTTCCTAAACAAGCATTGTAGGTTTCATAATTGGTGGAAAAGAGTTCACTCAGGTGCGCATTTTACGTCTTGTCTGTATATCGCTATTTTTCTCTCAATTAATCATAATGACGCGATACCACCGATATATTAGCAGGCTATTTGTATACAAATTTATAAATAATAATATAATAATACAAATATTAATATTTACGTCCCCTTTATTTTTGGGAAGGTTTTTAATTTTTTATAGACACGACAACATGTAAATTAATTTTCTGTCGTTGATATTAATTATTGCTAGTTACACAGGTCAACGAGTTAATAATCAGTATTTACCTTACAATACAGGGAATCAGAGTAAACCTGGATCGAGACGATCAATCGAGATTTTATTAATATTATTTACGATCTCCCGTGGTTATAACCGATATTTTATTGGCTTGAGTGGGATTTGAACCCATGAATACAGTATTTTTAGCCACCCACTTTATTCGCTGATCATAATAACAAACAAAGAATAACTAAAGTATATTGCATTAATTGTCAAGTTAACCACCAATGATTTGTTTTCTTATTCCCTTCCTTTGTTCGTACAGAGTAATAAGTCCTGTAATAAAAAAACGTTTTTCAACGTCAAAATTTAGACTCTTAAGTTTACTTGACCAAATAATTGTTTCATTTTGGTTAATGTATGAATAATTTTACGCAATCATCGGGACAAATTGAAAATGACCGATTGATGGATATTAATTATCGATGCGTGTAATTATTGTTTACTTTACGATTACATGATGTTACTATTACTAGTTACACAGGTCACCGACTAAATAATCAGTATTTACCTTACAATACAGTAAATCAGAGTAATCCTGGATAAAGACGATCGATCGGGATTTTATTATTTCCGATCTTCTAGTCGTAATAAACGATCTAATATATTTTTTTTTATTTGAGCGGGATTTAAACCCACCACAATTTTTGTAGCCAGTAATTTCTACTATAATGTAAAAAATATATTTTTAAAATTGTAAGAATAAGGTTTATATCCCATTCTTTTGTATGTGTATCTCTCGGTTAAGTAGACACATTTATTATTGTAATGGTTATAATGTGATATTGTAGCTTAATGGCTTGCTGACACGCAGGTAGTTTGAGTTTGTTTAAGTATCTGCAACCTAATATCCGAATACATATTATATTATTATTCTTATATTTTACAATCAGTAATTTATTTAATTTAATCATAAAAATCTGGATCTAGACAATTATAAGGTTTTTTTTTATATTTTCCATCTTTGAGATGCAATAACATAAAATAAATAGGGCTGTTTTAAATAGAAAAAAACGTTCAAATTCAATATAAAAGTGTATGAGTGAGTCGTGCTAGAGCTGGACAGTATTGGGGCGTTTACAAATAGAGCTCAGTAGTATTGGTGTACACCCGGTCTATTCGTATACGTACCACGCGCACTCTCTCATTACATTATATTGTAGACGGTCGAGTATTGCCATTTTATTTCATGCAGTAAATGAAAAAAAATATTTTTTATAAGTAAAAATAAAGACCTCTGCAGAAACAGCAGATGTCCAAAGAGTATTAATTTTTTTTTATCGAACAGTTATCGATATAATAAATATTATTTTTAAAAGCACACATGTCGCATAAAACGGCAGATTAAAAATACACATTTTAATAATAATTATAATGAAGTTTTAAGTCTCATATGATAAATTTGATTCTCAAAATACGGCCGAATTGTATTTAAATCATATAAATATATTTTATTCCCAATCTCCCAGTCAGAACTCAATTTATTTTTAATCGAGTGGGATTTGAGCCGTATTCAATATTATTACTGACAAGTGCTACATTATCATCACTGCGACTTGGGATCTTCCTTAATGCTCTAGTGGTACTACAGCATGATACAGCAATAAAATATGTATATGTATTTAAAAATATAATTGACGGTCTGGGAGGAATAAAGTGAAGTATTGGAGGTCCAGGGTGATACTCCAGGGTAATAGTGTTACCCGAGAAGAGTGTACCAGCAGAAAGAGGCGTAGCTAAAGAGCCGCCCAGAGTGCGTGAGTGTACCATTGACTATTTTCTGTACTCCACTGAACAAGTGTTTGATTCTTGTATTGTAAATTGTATTATTTGTATATTTTGTTCCTCTCTCTCTGCATTTGACACATTTTTTAACTATATTGTCTTGTTAGCCCAGTCAAATTAGGAAGAAAAAGGGCCAAACCTCGGAATTTTAGCAAAGAAGCTGTAATTGCATACATCTTTATATATTACCTACAGCTACAGTTTTGCGTAATGCACAAAAATAGTGCCGATTCACATTATTAATTTTTTTTAAATTTATTTTCTGTATTTTTTGCACGCATGTAAAATTTATGGCAGAAAGCCTTAAACGCGGTGAAATTGCTCGTGATCTATTGGCCCCATTTTGCCACCTAATAAAAAAGATTCTCTCAAAGTAGCTCTCGTTCACCCTGTAGTTCCTCACAGTTCCATAGATAGTGCTCTGATGTTAACTGCTCATCGCAACCACAAAGCGCAATATTAACGTTCATGGTAATCCTTAAAATTACCATGGCCAGTAATAAACTGGCACGTAAAGAAAGGCTCAATGTCAGGCTCAGGCTCAATGTGTCTCATGCGGATTCTTTCCGTAATCGACGGATAAAATTTGAAGACCAATGAAGAAAATTTGACACCAGTATTTTGATATTCTAAGGGTGGTCTGAAAGATCGAATGAAATCATGTGACGGGTTTGGAAGTTATTCGAGGTCAAAGGTCACAATAATCAGTTTTTCACGATTATCTCAGCTTCTTTGCAAAAAAGTTCATCATTACTAACATATATTCATCTTCAGAGACTGATTACTGTATTAATTTTAAACACGTTTATTTTCCGAAAGTATGTAGTATGTATATATATATATATAGAGTAGTATAGTATATATATATATATATATATATATATATATATATATATATATATATATATATATATTGCTCTCTCCCTATATATATATATATATATATATATATATATATATATATATATATATATATATATATATATATATATATTCCCTTTCGGGGTTGGCCCGATCTGTTTCTGCACTCAGATTTATAAATTCACAATCCTTCTCCATTAATTCCTGTTCTTGCATATCTCCCTTGCTTCCTCTAGATTCATTATTCTATTCATACATCTTCTTTTATTCTTGGTGCTCCTAACTGCTTTCTTCTTAAGAGCAGCAAAAACCACATCCATCCATGTCTTCTTCGGTCTTCCTTTTCCTCTCTTTCCGCTAATCTCGCCAACATAAATCAGTCTTTCATCACTCATTCTCTGAACGTGTCCAAACCATCTCAGAAGGTTCTTCTCCTGAAGGTGTAACATGTATTATATTTATACCCATGACTATTGTATTTGTTGTCAGGCGCCTAATCCTTTGTCTCATCAAGCATATGTCAGTAGGTCAGGATTTGATTTATCTGAGTTTAGTCGATTGTATTGAGCTTGTCGAAAATCTTGGGATATCGGTTTGTCTGTTTGAGATTTAATTAATATTATTACATCTAACGCAACGGTAATTGGTCTGCGAACTTGGCGTAACATCTGTCCTATTATTTGCCCTTTACCCCGTGTATAATAGGACAAGTGTTGCCACAATAAATAATATTCAGCTCGAGTGTAAAGCCTCATAAGATCACGTCAAAGGGTGAGATTTCTTTTGAATGACGTCTATTAGTATAGTTGTACAATAAATTGAAGGTCGTGTGGAGGTGACAGCCCTTCACCATGATTTTGATATTAAATAATAACTGACTGAAGTATATAATATAACTGGAGCACAACGACAAATAGACATAATAATATTTGACTAAGAAAATGCTCCATATATTTTTTTGACATTCATCACAAGATTCTTTTAATTAAGTATTAAAAAAGTACATGAATAATGTAGCCAGATAGTTATTTATTTAAAAATGGGTCGATTTTCATCACAATTTATATGAAGCGTTCAGTTTCATAACTACAAAATCCACCATTAACGACGATAAGGTTGCCAGACAACAAAAACAATTTCAGAGATGTGCCAAAGTCAAACGAATATTATAATATTTTTTATTTGATATTTAAGAGCTTTAAGATAAAGGAGCTTTTTTTTACAGACAAGACAATAATAATAATAATAAAAAGGCTTCAAACAAAAATGAATATATAAATTAAAAAAATAAGTTAAAATATAGAAGGTGTAGCAACCAATCATCTATATTTTATCATATAAAGTCGCTCCTAAAAAGCCCCGTAGGTGGCAGAATTGGTGGAAAAGGTTCACCCAGGTGCGCATTATAGGTTTTCTCTGTATATCGCTATTTTTCACTCAATTAATAATAATGACGCGATTAATAGGCCATATACTTATATAAAAATATCAAGATGGGGGACCAAGTAGACGAGTCTGAGAGAGAGAATTAGTCTTGCCAACTGCTTGGTCCGCCATCTTGATACTTATCATCCACTTGTCCAGCTTTCTAATATCGGTGGATTTGGTAAAATAAATGCATCAAAAAAAAAGCATGCATTATTAATAAATAAATAAATATTAATTATATTTTAAGGCAGGGAAATAAATTTCTATGTTGAATATACGCAAAATTTTAAAATTCACTTTTAATAATGAAATATAGTCTAATTATATTTAAAAAATATGTCTTAATAATCTTCATGAGTATTTTTTTTATTATCTCCTTATGAATATATAGTATTTTAAGGGAAAGAAAAGCATATTATCAAGAATTTATTGACCCCTTTAATAATAATACAAATATGCTAGTTTAATTTAATATTAATATTTTTATATAATTTTCACACATAATATAAAAACGTCTTTATAAATATTATATTATAAAATACATTATTGTTTTATTAAATACAAGCTTAGTTTCTAAAATACAATTGAACAAGTATATTTTCACTGGAAATAAAATATTGTCAGTTACCAATATTAAAAAAAAATGTCCAAGACTTAAAAAACATTATTATTATAGCTTAACACATATTCAATAGTGGTTATTTTATTTCTTTAACAACTGGATGAGTCTGATATTAGAAAAATGCATTGAAGCGATCGAATCGTGATATTTGATATCCTTACAAAGTATAACATTCTTGTCTGAAAGCTTCAGAACCAATGTTATTCCACAAGGACGGCTATTTTATGGTTTAGAAATGCATTTGTTAAAGAAAAAACAATCGGAAAGAATTTTTCAATAAGTAAATACAATTCAATAGGTCTTCCCAATCAACGTGTAGTTTATTTATTTTACGGTCGAAATAAAGTCTTTGTTTTATTATCCGTGCACAAAAGCCTTCCACTTTTATGTCAAAACAATGGATTGTGACCTTCAAATGTTGAAAAAAAAAATACCAGAGGGACTGGTACATTTAAAGAGGCATTTTTTTCATGATTACTCAGAGAATTCGACAGAACGATGGAAAAACTGTCAAAAATATCCGTTAACGAGTAACGAACCGTTACAGTTTGATACACTGATATTTATTTTATATCACACTGGTTTGGAGTGCATTTGAAGTGTAATATTTTTAAAATACGTATCGAGAAGTGTGTATTTTCACTAATGGTATTTTCGGAAATCAATATAAGATTTATGTATTAATTCCAATATATTTAGGGTCAATTAAATAAACAGATGACTAATGAATTAATAATTATTATACAGGCTACAGTTGTCGACCATGGGATACAATCTACATATAAACAAGCCTCTTAGCATGTTCGACATACTAATTAAGGGTGACATTTACTTTACACGTTCATGAAACAAGATATAGGATTTTTTTTGTCTCAATTCGAAACCACCGATACATATATGTATGATGTATACATATCAAGATGCTGGACCAAGTATACGAGTCTGAGTAACATAATTAGTGTTGCTTCTGTCAAATTATGTGCCTGTGAGCACAAGAGTTTCATATAGATATTTCCACCCTTTGACAGTTCGCCGCGTTCGTTCGAATATGATTCATTGTCCGATCGAATTCTTGGGCAAACTTCTTGCTTCATAAAAAGTGAATACTGTGTCTAATACTATTACTATTCGAGTAGTTGATGGAGCATTTTGCCTTAATTTTATTTATTTATTTATTACGACAACTATTTACTATGAATTTTGGTTTTTTATACACAACAACGTGTTAATTAATTGTCTGTTGGTGATCTTAACTATAACTAGTTACACAAGTCACAGATTTAATTTAGCTTACAATACAGGAAATATGAGTAAACCTGGATCGAGACGATCGATCGGAATTTTATTAATATTATTCCCGATCTAATAACGACTAAATTATTTTTTTACATGACCGGGATTTGAACCCACGACCACAATATTTGTAGCCTTATAATAATTATATCGAATTAAAAGTACTATCGAGACTATGTGGGAACAAAGAAGAGACATATTTATCTGACAGCCCTTTGATCAAAATTTTATTAATATTATTCCTGATAAAAATTTTTTTTTTACTTGACTGGTATTTGAATCTTGAAGTTTTTTATTAATCACATAACCTTTTAAAATTATCCAAACGAACAAATGAAGGGACAAGCTCCTCTGACAACACATTTTTTATTTTAAATAAAATACTTGAACCCAGTATTTGTAGCCACTCGCCTTATCCCATGAGCAATTTATTATAATAGTTAATGAATTAAATATTCTAATAACTCTTTTTTTAGTAAATAGTAGAAGACAAATGAATGGCGTTAGAAATACCGTGGATGATGGTGATTGAAATAGATTATTGTTTTTTTGTGTGACTAATCGGTGCATTTGACACAATTTGAAAATATTGATTTTATGTGGTAAGCTGACACTAATCTTTTATTAGACTGAATCATTTTTTAGGAGTCAGTATATGTGTATTTGTAAGTGTAGTAGCTCTCACACCACTACATTTAGAAACACACAGATACTGACTTCTTACAATCACCTAGGTTTTTATGTATATCGTGAGAGAAAAAAAAAACATAAAAAATAATTAACAGCTTAGAGAGAATACTGCTTTGTTTCCAACTCATTTGATATTAAAATTTGCAAAAGGATTTAGTTATTAATTATTGTTGGATATATTAATTTCGAAAAGATGCATGTGGAAACATTGTTTGAAATCTAATACCAAAATGAAGCGAGTTTTACGAGCACTTTGTGATTTACAACTTTTATATGGTAGTCACTACATCAGTGCACAATTTTATCATTATTTACATTCTCTTGGGTGTTATTTTTATTATTTTTGAGATATCAAAAATTATATCAACCTCACAAGAATCACACATTTTAATTAAATAATGTTTTAACGCGCATATGTATATTTTCATAGATATAATATCAAAGAGAAATTTCTCAACGCAACATTCGTTGTTTGGATGTGGAAATTATGCGTAGCTTTCAGGAAACACTGAATTTCGTCTACCGTTTGCTAAATTAATCATAATTAATTACCCATTACAATTTTTTTTCCCAACGTGAAATTAATGTTTTGTATTTATATGTAAACATACATTTCCTGGAAGTATATTGAATTGTTTACAAATGATCATACTGTAAAGAAAAGCAATATAAACCAATATAAGGTGGAATTAATTGAATAAATATTATTTAAAATAAAATCCTGCTTTTGGAAACGAGTTTGGGCCGCCATCTTGGAATCAGCTGTTTCTGTAAAGTACAATGTAGTGGCTTTTCCATGCTTATTGTGTCTGTAATATACTTTAGGAATTACGTAATCATATATTTAAAATTAATAATAAAAGTATATTGTGATAAATAATTACATATATTAAAAAAATATAGTTATTGTCATTAATATTGTTTATTTATTTATATACGCAACGAAAGGCTTTATGGTAAATTTCAATCTAATTAAATGAACCTTTGTAAAAATCTTATCAATAATTGTTAATGTTGCAATATTTGTCAATAATTTATTTAAAATCATTACTTTATAAAAAATATAATTCTGTGTTTTTTTATTTTTTTTATTTTTTTACCTATTAAAGGGCTTATTGAGAATATTTTTACATGTCTTGATTTTTTAGACATAGCAATGTTTTAATTAATTGTCTGTCGGTGATTTTAACTATTACTACATACAGAAAAAAGAGTGAAAATTAAAACAACAAGAAGAAGACAACAATTATTATTAAATTATTCTCATAAAAAGTGTCCTCTAAAAATGTTGTTAGAATAAACTTTTATTATGAAATAATTTTGAATAGCCTAACCACAAATACGCATTTCAGTTGTTTTTTTACGTTAAGTGAAGTCATAATTATAATTAAAATATTTTTTTATTGTTTAGCTCGTTATCTACATTTCTCAAGTACACTTTGTCTTTATATGTATAATAGTTTAAGCAGGATTTACAAAGAAAAATGTTTATGTAGAGTCTGAAGGCAGCGACGATTCTTTGAATTGTCCGCTCTTTCATATTTCGTTTTATAAAAAAAAATGTTTTCGCTGTAAGCAAAAGAGTACAAGAATGCATCTCTGAAATTTCTCTCTTTGAACAACTCGTTCAATCACCAAACCAACGGGGAAAAAATACAACGGGGAATTAATTGGACGAAATTGGGGTAATTTGTTAGTACGGAATTAGAACAGGAGGGTCATTTCAACGATTGTGGTCGGTCGATAAAGATAAGAATACAAGCACATAGAAAGAGGAAAATGAATCATTTGCATATTGATCAAGCTTAATTAAACCACCGCAATGAATTCCAGATAAATTTTCCTCGATGTTATGAGAAAATTTGCAGAACAATAACAATTTCCACTGTTTATATTGTTTCAAAAAGTTCGCTCAGTGTGCAAGTTTGAATTACATTTCAAAGAAGCTTATTGTTTGCATTATATTATTGAATATGATTTAAACAATTGTCTGGATATTATAATCTATGCCATAACCCATGTTTTTGTATGAGCTTTCATTTGGTTTGATGATTTTTCAATTATTATTTCCACAGGGGCGTTACACCTTTTTTTTAGATTTAACATAATATATTATTTTTAACACGAATGCACTTTTAATCAGTGAGAATATTGACTATAAAAAATAATAGGTATATTTTTTATCTTTAATTTAAAACACACTGTGAATTAGCTTAAAGAAATATAGTGACTAAAACGTGAAACTATTTTTCTTCAATTTTTTTAGCTTTTGAGATGGTTTTTACAAATTGTTTTTTTTTTAGATACAACAAACTGTTAATTAATTGTCTGTCGGTGATCTAAACTATTACTAGTTACACAGGTCACTGACTTAACTATCAGTATTTACCTTACAATCCAGGAAATCAGAGTAAACCTGGATCAAGATCTGGATTTTATTAATATTATTTTTTCTTGAGCGGGATTTCAACCCAAATTTTTTTCAGAACTCTAGCTCCTCCTAAAATATATTCACTCATTAAAATTCTAGCCTTTATAAATGCACCCGTTTCTCTCTGGATTCATTGAATAATTAGTTTTTATTTATATAAAAAAAATCTTTAATCTCCTTATTTTTTATTTTTTTTCCTGAAAATTGTTTTTTTTAGTAAGATGGAGTAATGTTTGTTTAAATATTATTAACATAATAGATGCTGTTTTTTATTGAAATTAATTATATTACAATAATCAGTAAAAAAAATGCTTTCATTTTTAAAGCAAATTCGAGAAATATGCGTAGTATTTTTTTAAAATTACATTTGATCGAATATTGTAAATAATGAGACAAATAACAACTGAAT
Source organism: Agraylea sexmaculata (assembly GCA_022606485.1). NCBI lineage: Eukaryota > Metazoa > Arthropoda > Insecta > Trichoptera > Hydroptilidae > Agraylea > Agraylea sexmaculata. Next base: position 35,776 of record JAGTTH010005477.1, read on the forward strand.
CATATTACGAGTTAATTGCAATATTTATAGGTCATAATTTTACCGTAAATATTTTAATTTGTTTGTGTTTATTACTTCTTGTATTATTTTGCTAAAATAAAAGATTTCATTGTATGGGAAATATCTCTTCTTCGATAATATTACATATAAAGTTTGAATGAAAAGTAGCAATGTGGAAGATAAATTAGAGGAAAGAAAACATGCAGATTTTCACAGCGAAATATTGAAGCACTTTCCACTTGAAATATTTCCATTAAAACTACCAAAGTGCACTTTAAACTGACCTCTTTGTATGTTTGAAAGCTTTTTACTGTCACAAATACACGCCTTTTATTGGCTTTTATTATTCAAAAATTTAGAACAGAAATCAAATATTCAGACACATTAATATTTAATTATTTGTTATAAAAACTAGGATAAAGAAAGCACTTCTTGATTGAATAATATCATTAATAAAATTAATTTCATCGGTTATTGAGATATCGGAAATAATAATTGAAATCACATCGATTTCACCGATATATTAGCAGGCCATACAACTGGTTGCTTAAATGTCAAGATGCTGGACCAAGCGGATGAGTTTGCAAAGGCAACATTAATAGTCTCACTTAGACTCGTCTACTTGATCCTTTATCTTGATAATTATACATCCAATTGTATGGCCTGCTAACATATCGGTGGTATCGCGTCATTATGATTAATGTAGTGAAAAATAGCGATATAGACAGAAGACTACTCATAAAAATACTATAATATTCGTTTGACTTTGGCACATCTCTGGTTATAAACAATCTTTGAATTGTTGTCATGCCATTAAGCGCACTTAAAATTCGTGTTGTCTCACTTAGTCTCGTCTATTTGGTCCACCATATTGAATTTTATACACCCAGTTGTATGGTCTGCTAATATATCGGTGATATCGATAGGTTTACTCTGATATCCTGCATTTTATGGTACAGAATGTTTTAATTTATACTAAACAAACGAAACGGATTATGTTCTTTTCAATAAACACATTCTTTGACCTCTGAAAATTAATGAAAATAATCCGCCAGTCTGAAATATTTAATAAATTTAAACAAGTAGACGTGAGTTATTTTTGTATATAACAACTGTGTATTAGAATATTTTTATTTTTACAGAAAAAAATATATGAATTCAAAATTAAAATAATCACAATATTGAGGGGACTTTTAAGGTAACTCTTATTTTATAAAAATAATAATTTATATATAAATGTTTTCGATCAATGTGTTTGCAAATTAATATATCTGTTTCGGCTCATCCAATCTATGTACCGTATATTGGAAAATAAATATTCATTTCAATTTTAGATTATGATTGGAGAGCTGTAATTAATTATTGAAGTAGCTGGTTCTATAAATATTTGTTGATTCGTATTGAAAATACACGGATTAAACATTCAAAATGTTATGTGGCTTTTCAACCTCTCGAATGCTTCATTAAAATTTCAATTTGGTAATTATACAAATAGACTTGTTGTTCTGAGGTTAATCATTTGTGACACAGAAACGGTTTTAGGTAAGCCTGTAAATATCTAGCCAGATTCATGATCCTCTTCACTATCAGATTTCACAATATCGATCATAAAGTATTTACAATTATTATGTATTGTGTTAAAATTTTATATTTTTTAATTTATATTTTGTATGTATGCATGAAGGATTATTTTGATAAATTATTGTGTTAATTAATTTATCAGTTATGTGATATATTTAATAACAATTCAAGTATTCAAAGTAACCCAGGATCAAGACGCTGTGTAGATTATTAATATTATTCCGATTTTTTTTTAAATTTAATTCAAGGAGGATTTAAGCCTATGACTACAATATACCTGGATGAAAAATCCTGTATTTATCAGTGACAATTTAATAATTTCATTTATGAAAAGCTTATTATGCAAAGAGGGATAAATTTAAAAAGTACACATATACAATTAATTATTCGATTGTGATTTAAATATCAGAAATGATTAAATTATCAATTAACAGTACAATACATTAATTCTGTTATTAAATATTAGAACCTTTAATAATGTAATCGATACCACCGATATTTGCAGGCCATACAAGATGAGTTTGACTAAGGCAATACTGTAATCAAGGTGATTAACAATGTTTAAACAACAACAATGAAGATGTACACCTCTATAAATATGTGCTCTCCCCACTCAGACACGTCTACTTGGTCCGCCATCTTGATATTTATACATCCAGTTGTATGGCCTGTTAATATATCGGTATAATTCCTTCCAGAAACTTGCTTGTTGTATGAAATGTTTGTACGCATCGTTTCTTCAATTACTTATTTTTTATTATAGCTTTCTTCTTATTTAAGATATTTTTACTTGGGTAATTATACAATATATTCCTTCTGCATCAATGAATTTTTATTCATAGTAATTTTTTTATCTTTTTGTTAATTACTCATTATGAGATGTTACGATATAATAGTGTTGGAGTGGGGGTGACGGTTGATTGGTCAATGTCGCCCCCCTCCACATATTAATTATGACAGTTCATGTACAAGGTAGGTGAATCCAGAATTCAGAAGTACTGAATTATTATTAATTATAAAATAAATTGTTTAAGAACAATACTTTATGATTTGTCGTTCTGGTTAACGATTCAGAGTAGACGGATATTTCCATGCTCGGTTTACGACACAGTGAGACAAGTTCTGACTGAAACTCCTGAATATTGCATTCGATGTAAAGGTCAGAAATATCTAGTTTATTTATTACTTCGAATCAATAACGGTGGGTCGTTTATTGTATGATTAACGCAAGATGCTGAATATTCATTTGGGACAAGAAACATCACTAAAGTATAAATACATTCACGCTAGTTAATATTCTACTAATAAAATCGACAACACATCATACACTGGGTATAGTAAATAATTTAATTTGGGACCGCTTGTCATCGTTTAAAAATAATATTTTATAATCTTATATTTGACTTATTAAAGGTTAATAATATATTTTGTTATAAAAATGAAATGGTGATAAAAATATGCATGTGAAAAATGTATATATATATAATATATAAATAATTGTTCTTAAAAAAACACTTGAATTATCACATCAAAATATTAAAAATAATAAACTGAAAAAAAATTGTATTATTAACTACTAATCATAAATAAAAATGGCTGCACTTTAAATAGAAGTATTTCTGAGTATTTTCTATTTAACCTATACTAATTAACAATTTAAACCCAAAAAATAATAATTACACATTTTGAAAATCGCTTAATCTACAAAAAAATATTTCGAATAAATTTTGACTGATAGCAGGTTATAATTATTAGCATATAATTCTCATTAATATTTGAGTAAATCAGTAGTTAATTAGTTAAATAATTTATTATTTAAAATTAAGAGTATCAAATATTTTTTGAAAAAATCTTAAATATAAACCAGATTCATTTTATATTTATTAGTATATTTTTGAATAATTAACTATTTAAAATTAGGGGTAGAAAATATTTAAAAAAATCCTAAATAAGTATAACCTTATTTAATAAAAGGCCATCTAGTATTCTTTACTTTCACATTAAACCCACTGAAATTTATCGTTAATTTTATATTGATAATTCCATTAAATTTATTTAATATAAAGATCGAGCGTGTAAGTCGTTTTAAAATATTCTTATAACCAGTAAGTAAACCCAAAATATAATAATACACGCTGTTAATCCATCGATGAGTTATTTTTTTGTCAGGTCATCCATCGTCAGTATATGTATATATCAAATTTCATGACCGTTTTTATGATTGATCATTATTTAATAGATTATAAATAAATTCGGGGGAATGTTTCGTTGTTGCGTAAAAAATGCTGCGTGTTTTCCGTGACGGTTCGCGCGGCCAACGTTGCGTGAAATCATTTTCGTGACCTGAAACAGATATTTTCAGGAGTTGCAGTTGTTGAAAAATGTTTTCAAAAACGTTTAATGAACTGGTGATAATCTGCCCCCCTTTCCGTCGACAATAAATCAACCGGAAAGCTTCAGTTTACACATAGACAAATTATTGTTGAATATAATTAGGAGTAGAAAGGTCTTGTATTTATTAAAGTACATTAATAAGGAGAGTTATTAATGGTTTGTAATAAATGGACACCGCGTGTATACGATTAGTCTATTGTGGTCATATAAATTAACCCCCGAAGTAATTTACCACAAATTAACTATATATAAATTTAAACCATCACTCTTGAACTAAAGTGCAAACTTCTCTATCAATGAAAATTCATAAACTCAAAAGAATATTATAATATTTGTATGAATTAACTGGTTAAACGGAACTTCAAACTCATTCAAAGTGATTTGGTTCGTACTTTAACGCCCAATAAGAGAGCTCATAATACAGACACACAGTAAAACGTATACATACACCATGGCCTTTTTTATGCAGTAATTCAAAGTGATTTGGTTCGTACTTTAACGCCCAATAAGAGAGCTCACAATACAGATACACAGTAAAACGTATACATACACCATGGCCTTTTATATGTAACAATTCAAAGTGATTTGGTTCGTACTTTACTAGGTGTTTGGATTGATTTTCATATAACTGACATATATCTATAGAAGTGTCACTAATACATGCGCATATTATACATATAATTCACACATACGCAGGCTGTGGCCACCTGCAACACTGTTATCCCTAAAATCCGACACTCAAGATAAGCAACAGCAAAATTTTTCATAAAAAAAACATAGTGACATATTATTTGTCATTGAATATATCCAGCAACTTTTCATTAGGAACTTTACCATATCAAGTGAAAGACGGTGTAATATTATCAAAAAGATCGACAAGTGACAGGTAAACAGTACGAGCGGTAAAAACAGCGCCCCAAGCGATATTATTAAATATTTAAGATTCTCATGTTTTTCTTATTTTATCGTGAATATGCCTCACTCAGTATATATTTGACTATTGGTGTAAACTTTTCGGCGGTTCATGGCTCTAATAGTATGACAGAGATGTAAATAGTGTTGCCACTGATCCAATAACCGACAATTTGTTTTATAAAAAAATAAATATTGCCATATCATAGACTCAAATCAAGCGGGATTTTTATTAATACTATTTAATAAAAGTAAAATAGCACAATGTCATATAAAAAGCGATCAAAGAAGCGGTTTTGATATTCGGGATATTTTTCAATCGGATAAATGTATTCAACCTTCTGTGCCGCCGGGAATAAAATGAAATATTATATAACGAGAAGTTTTTCGATGGATGAAAATTTTCACCATTGAAAAAACCCACTAGTTTAGGATTACACAAATATCGGTTAACGTATGCAAAATGCCACGTTGAAATTTTCAACCAAAACTGTTCACGAGATTATCTGATGGACGTGCATGCATACATGTGTGATGGTTAATCTCTTAAAATATTATAAATGTGATATATGTCTTTCGATATTGGAAAATTTGTCTGTATATTTTTTCCTGTCTTAAGGCTCTACAGAAGCCCAGATAATATATGCCAGCCTCTACAAATCATTCAGAATGAAAAAAATCCCTATTGCGTAATGCTTCTTACAAAGATTTCACTATCTCTAGGGAATCGGGGATATTCTCTACAGGACTCTTTTTATTTCTTGTTAATTCTCCATAAAAGTATGATTTAATTATGGCATTTAAATGCGACTGGATATAACATTTTTTATTTAATAATAAGCTTGTCTCATTTTTACCAAATCTCTACACATATAATAATAACACAATAAATCAATCTTAAATTAAGTTGTTAATTTTTTTCTATAAGTTTCTATACCATCTTATAAGTATAAAATATTTTTATATATAAATTTAATTAAACCAATGTCAAAAGACCTCTAAAATCAATGAACTGTCAGAAAAACTTGTCTCTTCTTTGTTGCCACAGAGTGTCAAGGGTAATTTTAATCGTTAAAAAGGCTACAGATATTGTGTAAAATTAAAAAATAGTGACACAATAAATCAATTTTTAACTTGGTTATTTAAATGTTTCTATAATAATGACTATCTAATAATACTTTATATAAATATTTATTGTTTGATGGCTATAGTCGCCTTTTATCGCATTGAGACAATTTTTTAAGTATTATTTTTATACAATCTATAAATTAAAAAATCTAAAAGGTCAAAGGACCTCTTAAATAAATGTACAATCAGAAAAGTTTGTCTATTATTTGTTCCTACAGAGTGTCAAGGGCATTTTAATCAATTTAATTATTTATAAAGCTACAAATACTATGGTCATGTGTTCAAAATCCGCCCAAGTAAAAAAAATACGACTGGGAGATCGGGAATAATATCAATAAAATGCCGATAGATCGTCTTGATCCAGATTTACTCTGATTTCCTGTATTGTAAGGTAAATACTGATTATTAAGTCGGTGACCTGTGTAACTAGTAATAGTTAAGATCACCGACATAAAATTTATTATCACGTTGTTGTGTCTAGAAATCCATAAATAAAATAATAAATCAGTGAAAATGTGATATTTGTGTAAAATATATTTTAATAAATCAATGAATCGACAGATTATTTAAAAGCTCCGTTTCTGAAATTCAAGCTTTTAGGCCTAAAACATAAAGAGTGTATTTTAATATTTGTCGACTACTGAAAAAGAGATGAGATTTGTGAGAAATGATAAACGGCCTTTGAATATCTAGTAATTTATTTAGTGAAGTTGCGGTCGCGCCTGAAAATTGGTTTTCAGCGATCCCATTTCAGATTTTGTGATTAAATGGCACCAGAGGTGGATCTTTTTAGTGCGGTTTTTTTGTATCATTGCTAAAAGTGAATGAGGAATCGATTTGAGATTGGAAAACCGGCGAAATTATTAAATGGTCGAATCGGGCCGAGGAAATCTTTTCATTCTGATTTCTATTGGATGTTTCGATGCTTTAAAAATGACCGATTATATTGTAAAGATTTATTATAAAAAGTCCCACAATAATCATGCCTGAAATATTATACATAATCTATAATTATCAGTCGCTGTTTTTTGGTAATGATCAGAAATAAATGAGCCTTTATCTACAGATTAATATTCATAATTAATAAATTATTTATATTCATAATAAAGGCAAAACGTATTATATTTATTTGGAATTAAAATTGTATAACAATGGCTTAATATTGATATTGGAAATAAATATGCCTGTCATTAATAAATTTATTTCCATTTAAATATTCCGAATAATTAAATGTCCATCTTTTGTATATTTGATGTTGTTGATTTAATAATTAATCAAAAACATAATGGAAACTGTCAATAAATTTATCAATTCTAATGTAGATAAAATTTCATGCATTAAATATGAATACTAAAAATATGAAATTCAGATTTTAAATATGTATTTCGGGTCATTGCGACACTATTTTTCTCATTCAGACTCGTCTACTTGGTCAGACATCTTGATATTTATACATCATAAATTATTGTATTAAATTAGAAGGTTTTTTTTTATTGTATTGATATAATAAATTGTAGCATGCATTTTTATGACGGATGCAAAAAATAATATTAATTTAAACGTTAGTTTACAATGATTTC
>JAGTTH010005479.1:0-47583 GCA_022606485.1 Agraylea sexmaculata
TACTTATCGTAATTTACCGGTTGTATTTGTATATATTTATTTTTGCCATTTGATATGTAATATAAATAATTTAATAGAATGCAATAATAAAGCAATATTGTAAAGGTAGTGGTGCGAGTGTCTGGTAATGAAGCTGCTAGTAGTAGTAGTAGGTATAGTAGTATAATAGATATTGTGGGTGTGTGCGTGTCGGTGTAGTAGTGTGTGTGAAGGAGCTAGGATGAGAGTGTGTGAGTGTGATGCATAGTAGTGTGTGTGTGACTTATCATCTCCAAGTATTTCAAGAAGGACATTGAAGACAGCGATAACTCCATGTATCGCCTTCCCGTGCGCTTCCCCTCCGCAAATCTTCCCTACAAGAACAATTTTTAGCTTGCCCCTTTTAAATATTGCATTATTACATATTTAAAAAATACTCGTATGTTGATAACACAATGGGGCACGTTTTTCCGAAAACAGTGAAACGATATAACATTTGAATAAAGAGATATTAAATAAAAACCTTAAAAAAACGGTTTTTCGGCCGTCCTGTAAAGTTGTGTTTTTCGACTCATCGCCGTCTTAGCGGAGCCCGTCGATATATATACTTTATAAGACATTTTTACTTTAAAATACATGAAAATATTATAGATGATAGTTGATATTAATTAATAAAAATTTCAGTATGAAATTAAAGCAATTATGATACACTTAATCACCTCCAATTATGAGCTCTAAGTTAATCGGTTATACCTTAGATACAGGTGCAGAATTTAGTTGATTTGTATAATTTAAAGCCTTTTTTAAATTTAGGATTATCAGTATGTAGTTAAGGTGTAACTGTGTGTTACATTTAAATACATATTGTAACCGATAGGGCGTCGCAGTGAAAACAAGGGAGTGTTATGAAGTTTAGCGCCAACACCAATTAGTTAGAGCAAGTACGATCTGACCAACCTCAACCTCAACTCAACTAAACTCAACTTCTAAATTTACCCTCCAACACTTCTAAACTGGGTTTGTGATAACTCGACAACTTGCCCACCAGACGCACACCGTTCTGTTCAACAACTTCTTTTTTTAGTCCCCCTCACGACCCACTTCCGAATGCATAACTTTCAACTTCCAAATGAAGGTTATTTGTTATTTTTTGTCCACACCCCATATTTGCATCCGTATTTCATTGTTTTGCCCATTGAATCTTTATTCTCCGACAACATTCGATGCAAATGGTCGAACTTTACTAATAGGAGGCTTTGCCTCTTTCAGGTAGTCGTTCGTGCAAAACAAACATTCGTCATTATTAAAAAAAAATATTTCATTTCATTTTTTTAAGCATTAATATCCATTACACACACATGTCATGTATTCTATTTTAGTCAGTGATTTACGATTTTTATAAAAAAATATATAATAAAATTTTCATTAAAAATATAATGTATTCAATAAAATCTGATTCATAAAGGATATAATTTAATGAGGCTTCACAGTTTACATTATATGTCAATTAGTCAGTCACAATATATGTCAATTTTTTACTCTAAATTTTATACTATCGCAAACTTTTTGGCATAAAGTTAAAAAAAATCTATTATGCCCATTTTCTATTCAATACGAAACTTAACGTTACTCTATTTATATAAACATTAGTAAAAAATATTTATCGTTGGCTTTTTCTGACGACTGCTCCAACTCCAATATATTAATATTGATGAAAAAGAAAATTAAATTGTTAATTGGCAAATATCATAATTTGTATATACATTTCCAAGAGTTTCATTAAATAAACATGGGTTATTTTTTATGATTTTTATAGAAAATGTGTAGTTTTAATTCAGCATCTTTTAGCCCAAATCTATTTTATTTGTGTCTCATGTAAAATTTGTCAAAATGGATCAAAGCAGTCTGCAAAAAAATAATAATTGAAAGCATTTAATTCCGTATGAATTATTTCATCAAAACCAACTATAAGTAAAACAATATAAACTTCATTTTAAATTATACTAAATAGATTTAACCCCTTACCGCCAAAAACTTTAACGCAATTAAAAAAAATTTCAAGTATATTTTTTTATAAACTGAATATTGTATCGTATTGAAAATTTAAATGGCTTTCTAATGATATAATTACAAACATTCAAGAATAAATATATACTTAATTAAAGCCGATCAAAGTATAACGGGCGAGGGTATCTAAGTTTGCCTACTTTCGAAGCTCTTTTCTCTAAAATCATTTAAATTACAACAAAACTATAAACATGAGTAAGGCAAAATCAGAGAGACATATTTTTCTATTCATAGATTTCTTCCTATTTAGATTTCAGCTTTGATGTGTGAAATGTTGAATCTTATTTATATGAATAAGACTTGCCTATTTGTGAAGTTGTCTCATTTTTATTTATATGACCTACACGCACGGACGTGAAGCTCGTTCATCAAGATAATCGTGATTATCACTTAACCACAATCTCATATTATTTAATGGTGGTGTTATGGTGATGATGAGCAATGGTTGGGCATTTATTGGCGCCGCCCACTGTCCAGGACATGGCGCAGGCGTGGGGCGGAGGCACCCTGTACCACTCACCATAATATTATATACAACACAATACCTGCAATCTTTATTACTAACAATTAACCATCCACTATTAAATATTAATTACACAAGGACGATACGTACTCACGCGTGGCTTTATCCTGTTTGTTTCCCGGAATGTTATATACACAGGATATCCGGTTGCAGAATACTAGAAACTATACAACTGCCGGTGACAACTCAAATTATTACTGCAATCCCACATTACCTTTCGTCACGATCATAACTGAGCACGCGAATTCTTGTACATTAATAAGGCCTTGAATATTCCATAAATACACATTATAAGTCTAATTTCACGTGACTCATTGCACAAGAATTAAATGAGTAGGCCATTATCAAAGACGACTTAAGACCATTTTTTCCGAAGTGGTTTTTATTGATAATTTAAATTATTCAGAAAGTTTCCTACCTATATGTACATTTATATCGTAAAAAAACCGGCTCAAGCCTATTTAAAAATCGAGTTGAATATTAACCTTATTATGAACATCGACTGTTTTGTTCGTAATGTTAGTAATAAAGTCAAAAATCATTTTAGCGGTTAGAGTGTCTTTGATACTAGGCAACTCAAATATATGTATGTGGTTCAATAATGTGGGGACAGTAAACAAGGAAATAAAAAAACATATTAGTGTTTCTTTATTGCAATATATTCATATTATATTTATTAAAAAGCTTCTGGTTTGGATACAATTTATATTATAATTAAGGAGTTAGGCGGAATCAGGGCATAAACTGAAATTAATCGAGTAAGACATCCGATATAATGAAGTATTTTATTTGGCAAACGGTATATCGAAAATACAGGATATATCAAAGAAATTACAAAAGATATTTTATGAAAAAAGTGAGTATTCCTTTATTTCAAAAATGGCTTTTTTTAAATAATGATTTTAATCACTGCTTTTATTTAAATGAAGTTTGTTTTAAATTAATTGAATGGTTTGAAATTGTTTACTGTCATCATAAAAAAATACTAATTTTTTATTTTTCACAAGTTTTGTAATTTTATATATTTGTTCAGACTTTTTTCTTTACTATTTTTTGATATTTGTTATACGTATACACCCTGTAAAAGCTCTTTTGGGTCCTAAATAAATAAATATTTTTTTATACGGAATTAGGTAAAAAATAGTTAAAATCCTAACCCAAGTAAGACGTATCGATAAATATCATAAAAAAATGATATTGTTTACATAGGCATAATAAAAAATAAGTAATAGCAGATTATATGTTTTAATATTAATTATATTTTGACAAGACATATAATTTCATGTAATTGTTCAGACTAACATTTACATCCTCTGAAATCTCTCTTGGACTGGAATATTTTTTTATATGGAATTGGCTAATAAATATCTTGAAAAATTCCTGTTTAACTTCGGTGTTATTTTGCATGAAAGTATAAATTTGATGCATTTAAAGATAAGCTAAATTATGGAATTGAATATTTATATTTAAAGAGGTAACAGTGTACTCGAGTTTAACATGATGATATAATGGTTGTTCGTGGTTTGCGACAATTTACTATCGAATCACCATCAAATACAACCACTTTTAACAGCCACTTCATGTCATCGACTAAACCAGTATTTTGCCAAATAAACAAGCCCACATTGACAGCACAATCATGCAACTCAACCATAATATTGCTCAATTTCAGTACATACGACTTATTGGATAATTTATATATAAAAACTGAATCCGTGACTGGGCGGTGCATGTTGAATAAAAGAATCGTGTCTGTCATAATTGTAACATCTCAATTACCGTATTTTAGTGTCTCAATACTTAAATATCCATGATTATAGGTGAAGCACAATATTTTGGTTTAGTTTGCGTGATATTAGGAGCTGTCGTTGTAATAACATAAATTATTACCAGAATACAATACAAGTCGCTTCGTGTTACCTTAACGTGCCATTCGATTGGACTATAAATTATATTAGAATATAAGCCCTTCACCATCTAATGCAGTAGTTAAATCAATTATTAATTCCAGAGGGTATTAAGAGACAGGTTAAATTTACATTGAGAAAATGAACTACATAAGTATGATTAGAAAATATCCGTCTTGGTCGAAGTACATAAATAAACAAAATTACACAGCAAGTCTCAAAGCCAAAAATTATTCCAATGTTCCACAAAATTCCTTTTATTTTTTTAAATTCCAGAATATTCTCAAATCAATTTTAAGGTTTTTCCAGTCAATAGTTTGTGACATTGATGAAAACTTATGTATTTTATTAAAATTGTTCTATGCTTATTCCAATAAAATGTTATACAGGCTAATATTTTTCATATCAACTAAACCCTTGAAAAATTTACTTTAAACAAAAATATTTATCGTTCACAATTAAATTATTTTATATATTTTAAAATTCAATTTAGAATACTGTAGAGTGTCATATATATATAAACCAACGCACTCATATTTGCTAAATTTTTTTCAATCAATTAAATGTTTTAATAATGATGTTTATTCTAACCAAAAATTTAATTTAAAAAATGTGTTCATATTGTTTAAACATAAAATGGGATTAAAATATTTTTATATATAGATATTATCATAAATATTTAATAATTTTCACATTTTTATACTATAAGATGAACTTTTTAAGCTTGGAGCCAAGACTCTTCTTAGCTTATATATATCATATGCTCTTTATTTATTTTGATCGCATATATTATATCATATTTATGGTTATCTGTAGCCTTCTATATTTTTTTCTTCATTAGTTATTTTCTTATTATTTATACTAATCCACAAAATTGGGTTTTTCATATTAAAAAAACCGGTAATGACATATATTTATGTGTTTAAATTAAGTTGGAGCGAAATGGTTAAGTAGACTGTCAACGGATTAGATTCCAAACAAATTCATAAAAAAGCAAAAGCAAATCTTGAATAAGTCACTCGAGGTGCACTAAAATTTAGCAACGTTTTAATACTACTTGGTGAACTTTTAAAATAAGACTTTGTTAGGGGATGATGTTATGATAAAAGTTTGTTATATTTGTGATTCGAGTCCTGTCCACTCAAATACATACAATATGGGGAATGGCCATATTGAGTGTGGGTTATTATTGTTTAAGTTGTTTTTATTGGTATCGGTAAGGCGTGTAGTCCTACAAATGGACCTACTTGACCGGACCATTGAAGAAATGATCTCACATAGCTCGCATGGGACTCATTTCACCTATCCTATCTGAACCAACCCCCATACCACCCCATAAAGAATACCCTAAAACGATCAACAAATAATACATGGTATTGCTAAAAAAACCAATCTCAAAAAATCACCACATACATACAATTGGAAGCAATATACAAGATTAAAAAGTCATATTATACATTTAAAAAAAACACATAAGAATACGAGTTTATAAAAATGCAATGCATGTTATAAATATACGTGAAATGATGGATTTTTTATTTATTTATAAATTATATTTACACATTTTACGGCAATAACTAAATAAAAACCAATATAATAATTATAAGAAATGAAAAGAGAGCAACATAATAATAAAAGAAGAGCAACAACATGATAATAAAAAAATAATGAATAACATTAGTCGACATAGTAACATATATAACTGAGAAGAACAAGAGAAAATTTATATAAAAATTAAAAATCATTAGAGTACGAAAAATAATAAAATTGTGAAAAAAATATCTAATGGATACATTATCAATATATAACAAAGACGACATCTCTCATATCTAAATAAAATATCAGTCTAAGTACAACTTTTTGTTGTATCTATCCGTATTTTAAATATTTATAATGTGCGTCAAATATTTTTATGTCTATACAACCTGTCTTTGGTTGAACTTCAAATCAAATTAAAGAGGAATATGCAATTCCAATACGATCATTACACAACAACTATTGCAAACACTATGTTGTCATAATGTCTCAGGCTGCTGACCGTGTGTGCCGTTTGAGGTTTGATGTTCTTCTTTACGTAATATTGTTGTTTCACGAATTCTATGACGTGTGCTTATAATAATAAAAATTCAAATCAGGCGGTCAATCACCTAATAAGTAAAATCACAAGATTCTAAAACTTAAATTTAAAAATTGAAAAATTTAACTAGCCGACTTGGACCATTAATGAAGGTTTAATTATTTTAAATTGAATAAAAGACATACCGTGACGCCTTCCCTATTGGCGGGAGTCCCTTTATAAGGGGTTGGCCAGGCCACCTTGGCCTTTACGGGAGAATATAGTAGAGATGGTTTCCCAGGCCACCACACAGCAATGAGTACTTAAGATCTAGTTAGCTAAGCTAGATCTACCAAGTGACTCCGGTGCCGTGAATCGAATCCGGGAGTCTTCACTCACGAATCCGTTACACTAACACAAGGCGGCTCGTAATGATTGTATGAATTATATTTAATGAGTGATCAGTGTTGCAGTAAAAGAGCAGTGATATGATGTCCAGGTACATGGTATAATTTAGTGTAATTCAGTATAAGGGTGTAATGTATTTAGTGTTGTTGGTGTAGATAGTAATCATGTCTGCGACGCTGGAGACTGGCACCGAGGACTTCCTTCTTCATCGACACGCCACCATTGCCGACCACTTCCGAAAAACTAAACCAACCCCTATCAACCCACCCTCAATACTCATTATAACCTACACCTATATTACAATTTCTTTATTATGCATAAGCTTTTACAATGATTGATAGAACAATACATCTTTGGAAATAGTCTTAGGTGTACAGAGTGTATATAGGTAAATCGTCTAAGGAATTAAAGTTTTGTATATGTTTATGATAAAAGATTTATTTTTTATTAACTAATATGGCATATATTTTTAATATTTAAGTATGAATTTAATAGAGATTATTATTACAATTTATTTATTATGCATAATCTTTTACAATGATTGATAGAAATACATCTTTGGAAAAAGTCTTAGGTGTACAGAGTGTTTATAGGATAGTATAATTTTATTTAAATCGTCTAAGGAATTAAAGTTTTGTATATGTTTATGATAAAGAATTATTTTTTTATTAATTAATATGGCATATATTTTTGATATTTAAGTATGAATTGAATAGAGATTGTTATTACAATTTCTTTATTATGCATAAGTTTTTTACATTGATTGATAGAAAAATACATCTTTGGAAATAGTCTTAGGTGTACAGAGTGTTTATATCTTTTTACCTATAACTAACATGAGAATGTTTTATTTAAATTTGACATGAGTAATTCTATTTAATTATAGAAAGGATGGGAAAAAAATAAAAACCCATTTACAAATTTGAAGATTAATAAGTAATAACAACAATAAAAGCCGTATTAACAAAACAATTACAAAATATAATGCTTAAAAACTAAATAACATATTAACACACTAAATATATATTTTTGGGTAAAACCAAATTTGAATCGAGTGGATTGTTAGATATTTACATTTTATTTTTAAAAATATTATCAGTTTTTGAAGTTCATTGGTAAAATGACCTTAATTAAGACTTGATATTTAACTATTACAGTTACACATGCCATTGATAGGTTGGCCTTATAATCCAGAATGTCAGAGAATCGTTCGGGATTCTATTTATATTAATTATCAAATTATTTATTTGTTTTGTAAAAAAATAGACTTCCCCATTCAGAATGTGTTACGATTAAGTGCCTATTTGAGCTTTTTACCGATTATTACCTTTTTAATATTTACTTATTATTTGATAATTGTATTATTTTATAAAAATAATTTGATATTTACATGATTCTGTAAATATTTGAAAAATTGTAATTTTCAATAATAAAGCAATACCTAATAAAATTTCAAGCCTCGCAGTGTTTTTAAGATTTTGAACAGTTGAAAACCTATATTTTTTCGCTCCATTAGCCGAAACTTGCTAATTATTAAATATAGCTACTTACCCTAAACCGTATCTAAATTATAGTTAGCTTTGGTTACAATATTTAAAACACGTTTAAATAGTTTATTTTTTTGGTAACAAAATATAATAGTGATTAAATTCAATTATAACAGTAAAATTGAAATATTGCTTCTATTAAATGATACATGCGGTTAAAAGAACCTTACAAAATTTACCATTATAACCTAATTCAAACCTAATGAATTAATTAAATGATTATTGTCTAACAGTTTTTAATGGCTAGCATATTCTAATCTGAATGAAACCTAACTTTTCCAGGATGATGCGAAGGTGAATCTTATAAGATTGCGGTTACATACGATTATAAATTTAACTCAATTTTTAGGCTAATTCTGTTTTTATTGCAGAATTGCAAATCATCGTTATTTATTTGGATGGAGTATTCGAGCAATTTTGTTGTTGTTTTCGAGTTGGAAATGTTAGGCGATCAATCAAAAAGTGTCTGTGAAATATGTAGGAATAAGGAAGGAAGGAAGACTCGGCGCCGACAATTAACGCTGTCCCCCAAAGTCGTTAAGAAACGGGTAACAAAATCGTAGCAGTCCTTCCCTTCTAATACCGGGAATAAGAATAAAGGGCCCCGCGAGTCAATAAGTCATTACCATAATTAAATAGTGGATCTAATGATCACAAAGAGCCACCCCGAATTTGCAAATTAGTCGTACGTAATTCAATTTCCAGTCTCATCTTTACAACGCTGCGTTGTGCTGTCGGATAAATAAGCTGTGTGTATACATTTCCATTGTTCTTCCGCACAATGAGTGCATTTATAATGTAATGTATGATAATCGTAGTGTGTAATGTAAATGTCGTGTAAGGAGAGCAAAGGGTCGTCCAAATTAGTACCAGTTAATGTTTAACTCTCACCCTAATACTATCTACTTTGTATTATCCTCACAGCAAACAACACATTATCGTACATCTTATATCCTCTGACCATAACCATTATTATCACTGCACTTTGAAAAATAACCAAGCTTTCAAACAACGACCTTTCACTAAAAAACATATGCAGATTTTTAAACTTACCAATAAAAATATTACTGATTTTCATACTTTCCCTTACAAGCAAAGAGTGTCTTAAAATTTTGATGAAAATTAGGTTATGTATATAAGAGCAAATTAAGGTAAATGTACTTCAACTTATCCATTTAAATTTTGCACTATTGATTGTTTCTCTAAGTAACTTACTGGTAGGTACTCCAAAATATGGTTTTAAAGCCCATTTACTTTTTTTTGGCTAACCTTACACCGTGCATTTTTAATTTTTAATTATGTACAAAGTATTTTTTAAACAAATTATTTTTAGTCTAAATTTAGAATATCTGATAAAATAAAAATGCATGTAATTAAGTGGTTAAAGCAACATATTTTTTGCATATTCCTAATTTTATAATTGTATAAAAATGTATGTAAATTGAAGTATGTGTAATAAAATTACACGTATGTTTATCGCAAATTTATATTTGTAATGTGTATTCTCTAATAATACAATTTGACTATTTATTAGGAAAAGAAATAATTATTATATTCATAAACAATGTATTTATTAATTATATGAAACTAAAGTAGGTTTTAAAATTATGTAAACTAATAGATTGCAATATTTTTTTAAATAGAAAATAAACATTAAGAGGTGAACAAAAATTTATTAAAAGTTTAATTTTTTGTTATTATTAACTAGCTTCTATGCATGAATTTTACCACACCTATATACAAATTTATAATAAAGAAGATACACTTTATAGATTTATATTTTTCGCACATTGAAATCATTATTTCCATTGTAATATCTCAAAAAATACATAATTCTATCCATAAGCAATCTATCAATTATCTTGAAGCATTTTGACTACACTAAATAATCATCTTCTGAAACTAAAATTACTTTAAAGTTAAACTAATAGATTGCAATCAATTTTTAAAAATTTTATTAATTTTTTTAGAGGCTGTTGAACTAATAATAAAAATTCTTCTAAAATATCAACAGTAACCCAAATCCGATTTCGATTATTGCATATAAGCTTATGTGAAAAAATATAACAATTAGATCTCAAACTGAAATATTAACCTATGCTGACTATTATGAAATGTCTTTTAACTTTAATATTTTGTAAGTAAAGTCAATTAGCATGATGCTACCACATAGTGTAAAAGTCGACATGGTGTATTAATGCAGCTTCTTATAGTGTACGAGTAAAACTATATAAGATATCCCATTAGAGTGTGCGGTGTAATCTCAAAGTTTGCAGCCTCTTTGCAGGTGCATCTATTTACAATTTAATATAATGTATTGTATAAAGCCTTCCTCAGACATCCTATAATTCGATACACGACGTCTAATTTCAACAGCTATCCTTTGTCTTACACAAATTATTAATTTAACCACATCACTGTCATACAACGTCCATCAAGAGTTCAATATAAATATCTCTCTATATAATTTTATACTCGCTACAATTTGTACAAAGAGACAATGCCAATGACGGCATTTAGAAATAATAGAAAGTTGCTGCAAAATTATGTCTTAGTTTTAATTATTCATCATAGCTATTTAAAATATTTAATATCACGTAAATTCATTTACTAGCATGAAAACATTTACTATTAAAGGCTTTCATCAAATGCAAACACGACCACAAAAAATAAATCAAAACGGGCTTAATTATTTAAGATATGCAAATTTAGTGAACAGTGTTGCCATACGATACTAACATCATACACGCACTCATTGATTGTTTGAATTTCAATTAAAATCATTTTTTACAGCAAAAAATATTACGTCCACGTGTTTTCGTTTTGGATTCAATAAACAAACTATTAAAAAGTTATTTTTTTCTATTTTGTTCAACCTATATCAATATTGAGTATAATATTATAGTCTCATGAGAGTGTGTGCGTGCGATGCGTATGTGTGTACGCCAATATACAAAGCTATTATCTAGTCTATTCGTACCCACACCATCTCGCACGACTCACCAACACACTCATCTCACAAATCAGCAATTTTCCCCTTAATTTACTACAAACCATTGCCTCCTCTATAGTCATCAGTCTTTTCACACTATCTTATATTTATTACCTGATAAATTCGTAGAATATAATTGTTAGAAAATAAATGATCTTTAAAAAATGCCCTTACATACGAATGTTTTGAGATACGACGAAAATTTGAGATACGAATTTTTATGCGCAATAATTTTAAAGATGAATTTTTATGGAATGACACTACTAGAATTTCGCGCCAGAATTGTGTATTTATAAAAATCAATAAATATTTATTATGTGCGTTTTTAATAGTTTATTTATTTAAACCTCAAATTATCCATTGCCGATTTTACAAAATGTACATAAACATTTTTTTATTCCAAAAGACGTGGTACGTTAAGAAAACCATTTTTTTTGCTAGGACTTTTTGAGGGGCTGGAACAGATTAATGGCATCTTGTATGGGAAAAATTGCTTTGACATACGACGATGATCCCGAAACAAATTAAATTCGTATCTCGAGGTACCACTTTAATTATGATAAAGATTGTTATAGTCTATTTTAAATCAAATAATAATTGTTGTAATATATTTTCAGTGGATTATTTCCATTTAAGCCAATGTTTAGATATTCAGAAGCTGATAAATCTGATTTGAAGTGATACAGATGGTGGTAAGTGGTGAGTGAGAGTGTCGACATAAGCAATGGGACATTTGCAGGCAAATTATCACCGGTGGTGGTGAGATGGGATCCGCCACATTTCAGGGTTGAAACCACCCCCATCCTGTCCCTACACCGCCCCTTCCTTGGCACCACCTGACGCCACTCTGCCACGTTTTATTTATAACTGTAAACATTAGCATTTTCTAATGAAACTTATGACCTCCTTACTGGCCCCTCTAAGCACAGATTTAAATTGCTGCCATCGACTACGCTTTCCATCATTTCAACACGACTAATTAAAAAACTAATTTTATACGAATGAATGACCTTATGATTCCCAATTCATAAAAAAATACTTCTTATTTTTAAACTCAACGTAGCTCTGTTTAAAAAATGTTTTTAGACACAGATTTTGTACAAATATAACGTGTTATTTCAAAAACAGTGAGCACTTTTAATGTTTTGAAAATTCATTTTCACGTCTTTTTGCTAGATTAACTAGATAAGTTAAGCCAATATGCAAAAAAACATCCATTCAATAATTTTAAATAAGTTCAAAAGAGGTAAAACCAAAAATCTCATTTTTTTAATAACACGTTGTCGTCTTACAGGTGTGATCTGTACAAACATTTAATTATTATTTTTATTTAAATACAAATAAGTAAGTCTTTGAGTATATATTACAATTTCTTTATTAACATAAGTTTTTACATTGATTGATAGAACAATACATCTTTGGAAATAGTCTTAGGTGTACAGAGTGTATAAATCTTTTTACCTATAACTAACATGAGAATGTTTTATTTAAATTTGACATGAGTAATAGTATTTAATTATAGAAAGAATGGGAAAAAAATAAAAACCCATTTACAAATTTGAAGATTAATAAATAATAACAACGATAAAAGCAATATTAACAAAACAGTTACAAAATATAAATGCTTAAAAACTAAATAACAATTTGTTTGGGTAAAACCAAATTTGAGTTGAGTGGATTATTGGAAATTTTATTATATTTTTTAAAAATAATATCAGTTTTGGAAGTTCATTGGTAAAATGAACTTTCGTTTCCTCGAGACATATTTGGTTTTATTTACATGTCTTATGATTGGGTTAGTCGGGAAGTTAGTCATTTTAGTGTAATGTTTTTACTCAAATCTGCGATATTTGCTTTGATCATTTTTAACTTAATGTCCTCGTGGACTTCTTTGAGAAATGTGCCAGGTTCAAGATCTAAGGCCATCTTAAGACACTTGTTTTGGAATTTGAATTTTATTAATATGACTTTTTGCCGCAGTAGACCAAGCTGGGCATCCATACAAGAGAATCAGTCTGATAATTGATTTATAAAGAAGTAGCTTATTCTTGGGTGACAGCTGACTACGCCTGTTAATAAGTGGATATAAGGTGTTAATAGCCAGGTTGCTCTTGTCCACAGCATATTTTACATGCTTGGACCAGTTCAACTTGGAGTCTAGGATAACTCCCAAATACTTGACTTCTTTGAGCCAAGGAATTTGTTCGTTATTGATACTAAGAGGGGGGATGTGGGATCGCTTTCTTTTGTTAGTAAATATTATTGCTTCAGTTTTACTCTCGTTGAGTTTTAATTTCCAGCGAGAGTAATACTGTGTTAGTAGGTCTACAGATGCTTGGAGGCGTCTACGAATTGTGTCTAATCTGTAAGATGATGTGAATATAGCGGTGTCATCCGCGTAAAGAGCTAAGGAGCAATTACGAGGAATAGGGATGTCATGGATGAAGAGATTGAAAAGATAAGGAGCGATAATACTTCCTTGCGGAACTCCCGCAAGGATTGGATGCTGTACAGATTTAACATTGTTAATATCTACTGAGAATTTTCTGTTAGTAAGATAAGATTGAATAACTTTGGTGAGATATGGTGGAGTGTTAGTGTTAATTAGTTTGTGAATGATACCATCAAACCAGACTACATCAAAAGCTTTGGCAAAGTCCAGGAAAATCATTCCCGTACTTTTTTTATTATTAAAATTTCCTCTAACATGCTGTGAGATTCTTGTTAGTTGTGAAGTGGTACAATGGCCCGGTCTAAATCCGAATTGTTCATTAGGAATGACGCAATCCAGAGTTTTTCGCAGGCGGGTTAATATGACTTTCTCTAAGATTTTACTCATGCAGGGGAGGAGACTGATAGGACGATAGCTACTGGGAAGGGATTTGTCTTTACCAGGTTTAAATATAGGGACTACTTTGGCTGCTTTCCAATTATCTGGAAAATATCCAAGAATAAGACACGAGTTAAATATTTTAACCAAACAATCAAGAGCCTTTTGTGGTAAGTGTTTAATAAGAGTGTTGTTAATGTTGTCGTGTCCTGGTGATTTTTTATGTTTTGAGTTTTGAATAATATCAGAGATTTCAGAAAGAGTTACCTCGTCAATCTCACATTCAGAATAGTTGTGAAGATTCCTAATTGACTTAGTAACTGCTTGTTCTGTGAGACTATCTGTAGTGTCATTATGTGTCAATGTGTGTGCTTTAACGAATGTTTCAGCGATGAGATCAACTTTCTCCTGAGCCTTGTAAATAATTTTATTACAGTCTTCGCTCCTGAGCGGAGGGATAAAGGATGTTTTTCTAGTCATCGACTTACACATCTGCCAAAGTGAGTTATTTTGTGTTTTGAGAGACCTTATCTTCTGTTCCCAGGATTCATTTTTATGAATTTTAATTTTATGTTTAATTTCTAAAATTAGCGCATTTATGACAGATTTGAGTTTACAATTTCTTTTCTTTCGCCACTGATTCATTAATCTATTTTTTACATGAATTAAGTCCACAATTTCAGATGGAAGTTTGTTCTTAAAAGTATTGTTAATGGTTTTAACAGGAATATATAAGGCGGCGGCGTTCTTAATAGAATCTGTGAGTGTAGTGATTGCATTGTCAACGTGAAATGTGTTGTTAGTGTCGAATTTAAGTGTAACGTTATTGTTAATATGAGTTTTGTAAGCGTTCCAATTAGCCGTCTCATAACTAAAGAAGGTTTTTGGGTGATTTTGTAATTTCCGCCGATGTTAAATACAATAGGGAGATGATCGGAGGAAAGTGACTGTATTACGTCAACTTCGGTGAGAGAAGGACAACCCTTAACCACTGCAATATCAAGGATGGATGGATATCCTTTGGGTGGGAAATGCGTTGGACTTTCGGGGAAAAGGATACGAAAGTCTTTTTTATCACAATATTCTCTTAGTAAACGGCCATCCTTATTTCCGCGAATACAGTGCCAAAAAGTGTTTTTACAATTAAGATCACCAGCAATTATAACATCCTTACCGAGAGACATAATTTTGTGGATATCATCTTGACAAATTTCTATTTTGGGTGGCTTATAAACCGAGGCAATAATGTGAGTTTTATTATTAATAGATACACTAATTGCTATTACTTCAATTGAGTTAGTTTTACGAATTACAACTTTCGAATGACATATAGAGTCTTTCATCACGATTAAAACACCACCGCCTGTTTTGCAAACTCGATCGTTGCGATGTATTACAAAACCTGGTCTTCTCAGAATTATATTTGTATTAAGAAACGTTTCACTTATCAATGCAATGTCAACACTTTCTCTTAACATAAAGTCAATCATTTCGTCGAATTTATTTGAAATTCCCCGGGAATTCCAAGCAACAATCTTAATATTAGAACAGTGACTAACCTTAGACATTATCAAGCGATGCGGCGAGCTCCATGATGAGATATATCCTTTCATTCTTTGTCTGACATGTCTTTAGCTTCCGCTGAAGCTCTTGAACCTTCAATACAAGAGTCATCAGGTCTCCTATCGGCATATCAGCGCTAGAGATTGGGGCGGTAATGTTCTTCGCAGTAGATGTGGTGGTGGGACCTTGGGCAATCTGTGCCCATGACAGGTCAGTCACGTGATGAGATGTGGACGGGGAGATGACCTGGGCGGCCATTGGTCCACGAGCAACCTGGGACCAGGAGCGTCCGTTGACGATGTTCGGGGGCGGCACTGGTGCACGCTGGGTGGCCGGTCTCGCAGCTGGCAGCTTGGGGGTAGATCTTAATTTGATCTGCTTCTGTCTGTCAGGGCAATCTTTGTAATTTGCAGTGTGGTCCCCTCCGCAATTGCAGCATCTTGCGGGGGAAGTGGCATCCTTTATGCATGTGGAAGTCTGGTGATCGCCGCCACATTTCACGCATTTGAATGCGTTGTTGCAGTTGGATGCTGCGTGTCCCCACTGTTGACAACGGAAACATTGCGTGATAGAATTTCTCCCAAGAGAGTATTTTTCAATTGTCACTCTACAGTGACAGATATTAGTAGTGTTTTTGAAGTCACTCATATTTGTCTCATTGCTGAGATTTATTAAATATAGGGGTGACTTCGTAATGGAGCCATTTTTTCCTTTCAATAGGAACACTTCTATTATTTTAAATCCTTTGTCGCTAAGGTCCTGCTTGATTTCCTCTACAGGAAGCAGAGGCAGGCCTCGTATGACAGATTTTTTAGGTCTGTCACATTCTAACGTAAAGGAGAAAAATTCCTTGTTTAATGATTTCAGGCCCGCTTTAAGGGCTCTGAAATCAGTGATATTGCTGGTTTGGACTCTGACTTGTCCGTTTGGTTTATAATGTAGTTGGAATTTATTGATGAATTTCTTGACAATCGTCAAGTTTTCACCGTGCCCTGAAGATTTGAGATATAACGGGGGAGGTTTTTTGACATCCTTATCGGATGACAAAATTACCTCCCCCAGCGACTTAAATTGGTTTTGTTTTGGAATGGAAGTAGGAGTAGTAGGTCTTGGACGTTTGATCGGGTTCTTTGGTAAAAGAAACCCATCGATCGTCGTTTGAGCCATTACGTTTACGAGTTAACTAATGAGTATATGTTACTATGATAAGGAGCGATGGTACCTGATAATAATGGTGAAGTGGATTTTGGCGGCGTTGCGGCAAGCTCGTTATCAGGAGAGGTCACAGGGCGGCAGACCGGTTTGGTAGTTGCGACACTTGTGTACTTGACACTTTCGAATTTGCTTAACCATGCAAGGAGCACTTCAATATACGTGTGTACAAGACGGCTGTCTGGACGTAACTGATTCTTTGAGTATAACTACTCGTTTGTAGTAAAGAAAGGAATCAAATAAAATTTGTGAAAAATAATATATTTAAATACTATGGATTTTTATCAAGACGTCTAAATATTGAACAATTTTTAACGACGATAATTTTATGTATGATTTGATGTGGATTTAAAGTTAAGGGTTATTTATTTTGAGTCATTATCATACTTACACAGCAATTTTTAAAATTTTAATAATTTAAAGATAAAGATTCTTATTTATTGATTTTTTAAATTCATTTTAAATAATAATAATAATATACTTGTATATTAGAAAATGTAATGTTAATGTACACAGTCAATAAAATTTGTAATCTAAAATATGTCAAAATATCAATTAATAAAATATATTATTACAATCATATTCGATGGTAAAGTTTAAAAGCCAGCGTAAATGCATTTAATTTTAAAATGAAGCAAAGCTCCATCCCCAAGTAACTTTCACAAAATTCACTATTTCCAGTCGAATTCACATCGATGTGAAAGTTGTTGATTACATGTGAAATATATTCACACTGATTTTTATTTGTCGCTGGTCATCAACCCCTGTTTATATATTTATTAAGGGTAGAAGATGAAAGTGTTTTAATTGTGAGTGCCTGAGGCTTCTCTTCTTTACTACACTTATGATTCATTAAGTTTAACACACCTGCAATAAAAGCTCAGCACATGATTACCTTCTCTGCCACTTCTCTAAAATACTACACTAGATAAATTACCTTACACCTTTTAACACCCTCTCGTTCATGCAAACTCTAATAAAGACATCTTCATCCAACACTAACTCTCGTTTTAAAGTACCTAAATCAATGTATATTTAAATATATTGTGTATCTCAAATGCTCTCAAAGTTTATCTATAATTTAACTTATACCACCACCACTAGTGTAATAGCTATTATCAAATCGATTTAATCGGTTATTACGACTGGGAGATCGTGAATAATATTCGATATCGCTTATTTTCGGTCTGTATACTCTGATTTCCTGGATTGTAAGGTACTAAAGCCATTATTCATTATGTCGGGCAGAGCCGCTCTATCGGTGACCTGTATTATTAGTACTTAAAAAAGCCCCTCGGGGTGTATATAAAATATACATATGTTTGTATAATTATGAATAAAGAATTGATATATTTTATACAATGTAATTTTTATAATGATTTTTTTACGACAGTAGACATTTTTCATTTGTAGAACTCCATATTTTATTTATCTGAAATATGCACTAATCTTACTTGGACGCCAAAAAAAAAAAACTTCTCTTAAATCAAATTATTTTATATTAATAAAAAACATTATATCACCCAATAATCTATTTCCGAGATGACAATTGTAATATTATTATCAAATAAATTAAATCAAGAAAATTATTACATTCAAATTATTGCGAGTTTGCGACTTAAACATTTTACTTTGTGTTGTAATTATTTAATAATATTATTACGCATCCCAAATTTAAATGTATTTATTTATATTTAAAAAAATATAAAATACCTATCAGTGGGTTCTTAAATATTTTTATGTCATCATGATTTGTTATTAATTATAGATTTTTAGAGAAATTTTATTTCTTAATATTTATCAGTCACACTTATTGGAAAGTACATATTTTTAGAACAGGACACATTACATTATTTTTCATCAAACTATGATCTTGGGTCAGTAACGAAAAAACTAACCTAATACTGACAGTTTTTAAGAAAATGAATATATTTTAAAACGCATATAAATATATACGTGTTTCTTTATTGTAAAATTTCGGTGCAAATACATAGGTTTGGCTTTTATTTATATTTATATTACAATTTCTTTATTATGCATAAGTTTTTACATTGATTGATAGAACAATACATATTTTTACCTATAACTAACATGTGAGTGTTTTATTTAAATTTGACATAAATAATAGTATTTGATTATAGAAAGAATGGGAAAAAAATAGAAAACCATTTAAAAATTTGAAGATTAATAAATAATAACAACAATAAAAGCAATATTAACAAAACAATTACAAAATATAATGCTTAAAAACTAAATAACAATTTGTTTGCGTAAAACCAAATTTGAGTTTAGTGGATTATTAGAAATTTTATTTTATTTTTAAAAATAATATCAATTTTGGAAGTTCAATGGTAAAATGAACTTACGTTTTCTCGAGGCATATTTGGTTTTATTTACATGTCTTATAAATCTGCGATATTTGCTTTTTAACTTAATGTCCTCGTGGACTTTTTTAAGATATGTGCCAGGTTCAAGATCTAAGGCCATCTTAAGACACTTTTTTTTAATAATTTGAAGTTTATTCATATGAATTTGTGCCGCAGTAGACCAAGCTGGGCAGTGGCTTTCATTTAAGGAACACATTCTACTCGTCGATATATTCCACATAAGTATATTGTTTTAATGATATTTTTTTATTTATTTAATGATAGGCTTTAGGGGCTGTTGGTAATATATAATATGGTAGGTGTTGGGTGCAAACTCATCAGCAGGCAGGCAATATATTATCCGTGAGGTTGGCCGTAATGAGCCACAGACTACATACAGTACTATCCTGCCCTGCAAAAACTTGGCTTTAGGCTTGAGGGTGCTCAACCACCTCCTAACCACCCCCTGCCACCTTTCCAGCTTTTAATAATGCCGCCTAGACCAATACCAATACCCACCCACACTACTCTTCATAATTATATGTAGGAATTTAATTAAAATGCGTATCGAATGATCCTAAGTAATCGGGGGCGATGGATGTGGCAGGCCACATAGGCTGCCAATAATAGCTCTAGAAAATTCATAATCTTGGAGAGCATTCGTTCCTTTGATTTTATGTTGTGTGTTTTATTTAAAGCCCACCCTCACCATCCCCTGGGGAGGATGAAGGGTTGCATGCTCGGCGCTTTCTAATAAAGCCCAATATTTACTGATGAAAATTGAGTAAAAAGGAATATCTTACCCCCGTTCCGACGCTGGATTTCGGTGGTTTTTCCTCGGGTTACATTGTTTAAAGCCTTCTAATCTGTTTTATTTCAATATTAATAATCGGCAACCGGTTGTTTTAATTTTATCGATTTTTTAAATTATGTTGTATGAAACTTCGGTGGTGTGTATGAAGTAACATTGTAGGACATAAATTATTTTAAAATGCACACACCAAACAAAAAAGCCATTTGATGCCCATTAAACAGATGGTTCCTTACTTTCACATTCTATACGGTGTTTCAAAATAATTTTAAAGTTAAATTATCCTGAAAAATGAATCCACTTGATACATAACTCGAACCTGCATATTATAATTCAATCTCATGTATATGTATTTTTTGATTTGTTTAAATGATTTAATAATACATTTGTTGAAATTTTGTTTTATGTTTAAATTTTTGTGGTTTCTTTCTTATTTTAATATATATTACAATTTATTTATAATATATGAATTATAAATTGATTGATAACACAATGCATCTTAGGTTTAGACTTAGATGTATAGATTATAAAAATCTTCTTACCTAAAACAAATACGAGAACATTTTTATTTATTACGAGAGGTGATATTAAGTTATACTAAGAATGTGAAAAAAATGATTAAAAATATGAGTTCATATTTGAATAGTACAGTACAATCATTGGAACTATAATTTATATTTTGTAAGTGTCGTAAAATGTCTCGATTTTTTTGTCACAATATAATTTTTAAACAGTCTGTATTTATGGTGAAACAGCTTTAAGAATAGAATAGAGTGCTTTGGTTGGCAGAAAGATTTAACTATGAAATATGCACCGAGGGCAGGTATGGGCCTCTTCTTGATTTATGTACGCACTGTTACTGATTTTTACACAAAGCTTCGTACTCTCCTATTTTACTATTTTTTTTAAATATATTCACCACCAAAAAACACCCTTCGTATAAATAAAAAAAGAACTGGTTAAATAATTAACGCGCAATTAAAAAAGGCCATTCCAATGAACCCTACTCAATTATAGCGATACACACCCGCCCTGTAAAATAACCCTTCTGAAATTTTAAAATATATTTACTAGCACAAGCTGATCAACAGCCCGAGGTCAGATAGCTTTGTTATTTAACACATGAAATCGTAGCTATCGTGATCAGAATACATAAGATATGTATTGGTAGATGAGGTGAGATGTCCACACGAGACGGTGCTAAGCAGTAGACCTTCTATCCCACGGGAATGTGGCTGAAATGTGGATCTAGTAGTGTCCTGGGATTAGACATGCCACCACAACACTAATGTATTTGCACTTGTCCTTAACAAATTTAAAATAATCACCTCCTGGACCAGACCTCTTAGTCCAGGGTCAAGTTTTGCCCACCACTGACTGCTATTTCTCAACTCATTAGTACATTTAATACTCTTGATTAATTATAATAAACTAGTATTGAACATGAAATTAACATCTTGAGAAGATCAGACAAATTGTTTATTTTATATAGATAAATTTATCCAATATACACTGGCTTAAAATGTCCAGTATTTAACATTTTATTTTTTCAAGAACCCTCTAGTGTATAGGTTTTTACCCCTTGGTGAAAAAACAGGAATTGTCTCAAGAATTATTTTACATTCTTTGATAATACAAAACATCTTATGAATTAGACTTACAAAATAACTTCAAACAACATGAGAATTTTAATTTAAAAAATATTTGATACAAGAGGTAATATTAAATACAAAAAATTATGAGAACTTAATATAGATATATATTTTAATCCGCTGTTTTATGGGACATGTGTAATCTTTCAAATGTTTTTATTATTGATATGATGTACCTGATTTTTATGAACGTTCCCTAGGTTCTCTATTTATAATGATATGTATAAATAAAAAAACCAAGCAAATTTTGTGGGGTTAATTAATTAATTTCACTAATTTATATTTTCATTTCATGATCTAGTGGTACTGCATTATTATATAATAATAATATGTATATACAAATAAATAAATAATAGAAAGGACTTGAGTTGGTCTATTTAGAGAGGGTATTTTATACACAACAACGTGTTTAATTTTCTATCGGTGATCTTAACTATTATATTACAAGTTACACAGGTCACCGACTTAATAATCAGTATTTACCTTACAATACAGGAAATCAGAGTAAACCTAGATCAAGACTATCGATCGGGATTTTATTAATATTATTCCCGATCTCCCAGTCGTAATAACCGATAAAATTATTTGAAAAATTCGTTATAATTATATCAAGTGCAAATAACACCGGTATTACACGTACAACCAAATTAATTCGTAATTATATTAGATTAATGAATTAATTCTTTTTTTCGTTGTACGTGTATCCCGGGGTTAACATTAGTTAACAATTCATGCCGGTAATTGCAATATATATAATTGTTGAAAGTGTGTGTATGTTGTATGTCTGTCTGTATGGATACATCCTTCTACCATCAGTGTTACCAGATGGAAGAAAAATATTTTATAAAATTACTACAATTAAATACATCATATCTAACGGGTATTTTAATGATAATAATATTAAAGTAATTTCAAAATAATATTAGAGAATTCTCAAAAAACATCTCGGGCAAAAAGTGAAATTGTCTTGACTTGAGCGGGATTTGAAGCCATGAGCACAGTATTGCCCTGAGCTATTATTACGCTGGTCAATATATAGCTGAGGCAGTATTGTTGTTTAGTTGATTTATTAATAATAGTATCAGTGGTGATAAGAGGTGTGGTCACGTGACACATGTATGGTGACATCCGGTCCCGGTGAAGCCTTCAAAGAGGCTGTCGTCTCGTCTAGGAATGTATAATACTAGCAGTACAGCCTAACAGTAACAGTCCCCAGTCCACAACTCAGTCCAAGGAGACATTCATACACTGGGGGACTACTTAATAATAATAATAATGCCATCACACTATATCTATATATGTATACATGCACACCTTGGCTACCTGATAAAAGCGGTGCAAGCGCCCATTTACTATATGAAATTATAACGTGACACACTTTTAGTCATCTTTAAATAAAGCTCAGTAACGTGCAAAAATAATATAAAAATTTCATAGTCTTATTATAATCCAGTTATCAATCCCAGATACACTTAGTCGCGTCAGTTTGATTGTTCCCGAGAATTATAGGCGCTGTCGCTCTCACTCCTTGTTTACAACCCCTAGGACCCATACTAACATACTCCGTCACTCCACATTAACCAGATCCATAGTTCTTTTGAATGAATGGAATGCCAGCGGGGTGAAAAATGACATATTTGTCTTGCCTTTCTGTGCATTCATGAGAAGTATGAAAGGATTCCTTAACTTTAAGCAATCATGATGGTCTCTATATTTTTATAATATGTTATATTTTTTGTTGTATTTCTTATATATTTCTGTTTCTTCATTTTTCTCACCTTTTTCCATGATACTGACAAATGTCCATTATTGCCGAACCGCATTAGGTTTTTCCTGTAACGGAAAGGTGATAATGGTTCGTGCTTTCCTATTATGAATAATTATATGTATAAATATTAGATAAAATAATAAATAATTCCATCGAGAGAGTCCAGAAGGCATTCCTTCGATTCTTGTACCGAAAAAAATTGTATATTCTCATATATACATAAATATTTCAACCCATTATTAATAAATATATGTGTACGTTTTAATACTATTTTGAATTTGGTTTCAATTAATTGATTATTTGAACACGTAATATACACCCAAAGAATACTTAATCAGTGGAATCTTTGGAATTTATTATAGTATTAAATATAGACAAATTCAAATTATGTATATGCCCAAGGCATAACGCCAACCAACCGATAATCAAACTTTCGAGACAGAATTTGTCGTATATGTATACACAAGTGTATGCTTATTACAATAATAATATATTTTTAGAAATCGGTAAACCGTATGTGTAAATTAAGTAATTGATTATTCCTACAGCTGAGTTGAAAAAATATATATTCATAATATTTAAAAGAGAATAAACTTGAATTCATCCGTCAAAGCAGTGCTACGATGGCGTAGCAAGCAATGCACTCGTATTGCTGCAGCAATCGCAAAACATTCTATTCTTCTAAAATACGACAATGGAATCGTATTTTAAACTTTACACTCCACTAAGCCGTCTCGTAATAAATATATATATATTTTTTATTTTTGAGTTAATCTTGTTTACGATCATAAATCTCGATTAGTTGCGATAAAGTTCGGTTGGTAAATAAGATGTGGGCTGTTTAAAAATCACTCCTTGTCGTTGCGGCTGTGAAGGGGATTACCAGATATAGTTCCGGTCTTGGCCTGGTCCTGGACCTATCGTTGTAATACTTTCCTGCGGGATTACATGAGGAAATTCGGGATTAACTATGCCAACCCCACACCTTTTCCATCCGCGCTGTAAGATTATCGCACCCTCACTTATTTATAAATACAGATACTATCATCGATACACCTCGTTTATATTTTTATACTCAAAATATCAAAAGGGAATTTCATAATTATAGGGAATTATATATTGGTTTGAAATTTTGTCAATGTCAAAATTAATAAATTTGTTATTTTTTTCCCATACTTTTTAATGTCACATAAATGTTTTATTCTCATGTTAGTTATAGGTAAAAAGATTTATATATTCTGTACACTCAAGTCTAATTCATTAGATCTTTTGTATTATATGGACAATATAAAATTCAAATTAAATAAAGAAATTGTTATATAAATGTCAAAATTATAACGACAAGAAACACAGGGATATTTTTTTATTTTATTTCGTTAAGAAATGTTTTAAAAAATATAAAGTTATATTTGCCTCATTTATTTTCCTTATATTATAAATTTGCTCCTAATATGAATCTTAATCCTTGGTTGCACTTTTTTAACATTATTTGCAAGATTTAATTACCAATTTATTTTTTATTTAAACTAAAATATATATTTTTGAAGCCAGATTGTTATTATTCTTACTTTTTTCCAAATTGTTTCAAAATATTTACAAATGAGTATATTATTTACCTTTTTGTTTCAAATAACCAGGGTAGGTACCACAAATATTTATATAAAAAAATACCACCACTATCATACTATATTTACCATATATTGCAATTTGGAAAACTTCATTATTTCCTCAATTAATTGATAATAATCTACGTGTTTGTTTTATTTGTTAATATTCCCACTGATATTATTATTACAATCTATTTATTATGTATAAATTTTTACAATGATTGATAGAACAATACATCTTTGGAAATAGACTTAGGTGTACTGAGTATATATATCTTTTTGCCTATAACTAACATGAGAATGTTTTATTTAAATTTGACATAAATAATAGTATTAAATTATAGAAAGAATGGGAAAAAAACCCATTTACAAATATGAAGATTATTCCCACTGATTGGAAGTAAAATTATTTAAATACAATTATAAGCAGCGTTTCTTGATGGTGTAGCCTTCGTTTTCATTGAAAGCATTTCAAATGAAAGTTTGTTCATCTTCAGTATTATGGGGGAATGCTGTTTCCACAAACACACTCTGAAAGTATGTTTGGAGTTTCTTATTAGAAATTGCGGCCATGCTTCCCAATAATATTGAACGAGTCTTTGATGAAAGTAGATCATGTCATGTTGTCTCTTATAAACGTGGATATTCTGGAAACACACTTGGACCAACTTCCCTGTTTATATTCCAACAACCAAATCCACGACCGGGAAAAGTAACACATTTCCCATCCACCGCAACCTTCAATCCGCCTTCTATTAAAACATCATCTCAGATATTGGCAATCTTTGGTTTAATTGTTACATTATATGCATTCCATAGAAAAATCTAGATATCTTACAAGAATACAAAAATTACTCCTACAGTGCTAAAAATAATGATACCCCATACTTTTGCTACCTTCACATTATTAACATAGGCCTATATAAGCTAGTAATTAAGTGTATCATATTTATGGAAAAATATTAACTATTCATCAATAGAATCTACTATTTTATTAAAGTTGTTACACAATTATCTTGTGCAGGACTCGAATCTGCGTCTTCAGATTCAACTGCCAGTTGAGCCAACGAGTTATGTAAATAAATTCAGTACTATTAATACAATTTCATATATTTTTTTAAATCTAATCAAAATACAAAATTCCGTTAGAGACATAGCTAAATAAATAAAATAATATTCATAAATATAAAAATAATACAGAAATAAATTTAAGTAATTTATAATCATCAAGTCTTTAAAAGATAGGTTTTTACAAAAAAAATATACATATGTATGTGAAATTTTTATTTAAAAATATGCGAAAACTTCCATTTTTTTATTTTAAAAATTTTCATTTTAATTATCTTAAACTCAACCTATATTATTTGACTTTCAAAATATTGTAAATTCAATTAACTCTCTTTTATTTTGATGTTATAAAATTATAGTTCCAAAGAGTTTGTACGTTTTTTTTTTACTTTAACTCATTTGATTCGACCTCAACGTTTTTTCAAATGCAGTAAATCAAACATGCATATATATATATATATATATATATATATATATATATATATATATATATATATATATATATATAAATATATATAATATATAAATATATATATATATAAAATAAATTTTAAGAAAATTTCACTTGTTTAACCAATTTAATTTTTTTTATTTTATTTTTTCAGGTATTTTTTCACACTACATCTACTCTGACAAGACTACTCTGTATACAGATGAGTATGAAATAATTTATTAATCTATAAGTTGTTGACGACACCTGGTATCGAGAGTAAATGTAGAGTGTGTTGTCCTTTGGTAATTGGTAAAATATAATCGTGTTGACTCGTCAAACAAGAAGGCGTACAACTTTTAACTGAAGGCCTCATCTCTGGATTAAACCACTTTGCCATCGCTGATTTATGGAAAATGTTTGACACCACCTCCTTCCACCACACAACATTTACCCTCAAATTATCGCTTTATATGTACCTATATTCTGCTTATTGGATCAGGTGTTCAGTGTTTATGTGTCTATCGCGATCCCTCGATATTGTGCGTATAAATATCAAATAAATGCGTGTTCTATGAAGCTTGTTACTTGCGCCTCGTTGTTTTTTATAAAGGTTGTAAATTGCATCCCTTATCCCAACTATTAGGGAAAGGAAACACTAACATGTCACAATCACATAATGTAATCACTCTATTTTATACACTTACAGGAAAAACTACTTTCGGATTTATTTTATATGGGAGGCTTTTTATTTGGTTCGATCCTTGTGAATATAATTCGTTGTCTATTATTTTTGTTCGCCAATTCTTCATAATAATAATGCCTCAAAAGGGGAGTTTATTACTATGCATTTAAATTATTATTTATATTAAGCCGGAATTTTAATTTCGTATATTTATTTTAATTACATAGAGGATCAGTTACTTAACCGTGAACTGAACAAGGTGGGTTTTTTTTTATAATTAAAATATAAAAGTTTGATGTTTCTTTATAATTAGACTTTATATTAAAAGGTGTATATTCAACAAAGCGCAATATTTCGTATAATACATATTTTTTTATTGAAAATGTATGGAAGAAGAAATAATATATCGTGTCTACATATATTATATTTTCATTAAGTTCGTTATATCAAAAAAAACTTTAGTATCGTTTTAGAATCGTGATTGTAGAACTGAACGCCTCAATTTTTTATTTTGTACAGTTTCAAAATAACGATTTGTTTTTTATGTTTGTAGAGGAAAGGAGAAATCATAGACACAAGAGACGAGAAAAAAACGATTGTGATTCACAACGCAAAGCTTTAATATAATATAATATGGATTGACATTTGCCTCACAAATATAAGCAACAAAGAGTCCAATTTATTAGAATAATCCTTAATATTCTTGTGGTTTTACATTTATGTATGTATGTATTCTGGTGCAAGATCATTTTTCTTGTTGACAAGATGCTAATTTCTCATTTACCTACAAATCGATTTGAACAGGTCGTCCTCCAACCCTCCATAAGAAGAACTTTGGTTCGAAGGTGTCTCCAGCATTTATTCGTGCCTCTTTTTAATATAAATATCATCATTTGCATTCTATAATGGGCATCCGATCCTCCCTCATCGGATTTTTCTTATCGTCTAACATAAGATATTATTATACTGTCCCTTCTAAAGTATGAGGGGCCATGGATTACTCTAACCTCGTCTCAGATTATAAAGAAAATTTGCATACTATTTACATCGACACGTCATGCTCACGTTAGAAATAAAACTAATAAAAAATATCCTACGTTAATTACATAATGGGCTTATAAAGTTTCTTGGGCGTTTCGGAACCCACCCCTAATTAGATGTAGTAAAAGGGTGGTATTCAAGTAAAATCGATGTCATAATAAATCAATTAATGGGTTAGCCAGGCCTTTTTGCTTAATGTGCTGCGACGTGAGACAACCCTAATTACACCTCCGTCATGGGGGATGAAAAATATTACACCCCTTCTTCTTCACCACCAAATATTATTACCTTCTCTGATTACGTGATGTCTGCAAATGAAGATATTCATACAACTACCATCCGTCACCACATTTAATTAATTAAAATCTCATTATAACACATAAAGAGTATTGCAAAAATATAATTAAAAATATTAACTTATTTCATATGTTATTACTCAGTCAATTTTATTGCACATCAATCCAAAATAAAACAAGTTAAGGAAAAGAAACAATTATAAGATTATTTTCGCGAAAGCTTACCTTCCCTTTAAAATAATCTCAATCCCTGTATAAATTGTGAAAAACGGCTTATTTAATTTACATATAAATAATCGTTAATATCAGACAGTTTGCTCTTTAAAATCAACGATTAAATAGTCCTGGTTTGAAAACAGCTCTTGATTTGCTATGTGTGCAATATGATTATTTTTAAGTCAAATTACTCTTCTTAGCTACCAAATAATCGTCTTTTAATATGAAAGTTTTAATTTTAAATTACTAATATATTTAAATGTTTATCTTTCATCCCATATATAAATGTGTGTGCTTGAGGGAGTCAGTTTCCTGTACCAAATGTAGTTCAAATTATTTACGGCCGGACGTGATGTGGAAATATACGCCAGTCCCCTGAAATATTATCACACAAAACTATAATTTGTTAATATCGTTTATCTTGAATAGGAGAGGAATCTTTATATTAAAATAGGAATCCAGCGACGGCAAGTTCTTCTTATTGTTAATGGTTTGTTTGGTGTAGTTCCTGAAACAGACTTTACTCACTTTTGTGACAAAACTCTCGCCCATCAACGGAGCTGATGCAATGCCAAATAAAATAAGGTGAACATAAAGTAAAATCAAAATAAAATGTTTAAACTAAGCATACTATAATATTTATTATTTTAAGGTCTTATATTAAATTGGAAAGGCTTCTGATATTAATAGGCGTGTATTCACCATCAAACATATAATCCTAGAATTTAAAATAAAATAATAACAGATCTTATTCAAATCTGAAAGATACAAATAGCATCGATGGATTAGTAACACAAAAACATATCTACATACTGAAGACAATAATAAATATTGTTTATTTTTAATTTAATATACACATTTATTATAATTTGATGATGACATTATTAATCAGAATCATATTTATAAAGACGTTATTTCACATAACGTCTTTATAAATAAGATTCTGATTAATATACAACTTGGGTTACAATTAGTTAAGATCATCAAGAATTAAAAAGCATGATACATTGTTAATTAATCATCGAATCAATGTATGAAAATGATAATGAATAATGGACAATTTGTTAAGATTAGATGGTGAATACAATCTGTAATTTTACTTTTTCGTCATATAATACAATATGACTAATAATTAGATAAATATACATTAGATTATCTATTTTATCTTAGGTTATGTTGGTTTTAATTTATTTATAACATAAATATGTGTGTTTAAAAATTTATTTGTTCTTCTGATTGCATAAAACAGGCGATGAAAAAAATAATTCTCTTATATTTCACACTAAATATTTTTGTTAAAGTATTAATAATGAAAACAATGTTTCTCCAGTATTTTTATTATACTAAATGTGCATTAATCTTACTTTATGGTTACCTCAGTTATCTGAAGTCGTCACTTTCTTCGGGCTTTAATTAAAAAGGAAGGCTTCGTTTCCGACGAATGCAGCAGATATAGATTCAAATTGTGTCGCTCGCTATAGAAAGCTGAAGTCTTCTCTCCATCATTTATATCCACTACTATTTGAGAATTACACTTCACTTTGTGACTGTGATCACTTTTGACGTGCCCACAGACCAGAGACAAAGTGATCAGCCCTTTTATAGCACCATCTTTGCCACCCTCCTCCAGCTACTTCAACCTAACTGGATAATCAAAGACAGGCGGCTCTTAATTTACTCGCATATTAATGACGCGGTTTTACCACCAGATTTATTATAATATTTTATGCCACTGATTTATATTCAATCTGCTCATAATAACTGAGGTATACCAGGTACCACAAAAACGAATAAATCCAATATTAATATTTACAAAAATACATACATCGTAACCGGTGTTAAACACACTTATTTTTAACTTAACATGCGATTTTTGGATAAAAAACCTGATTAATTAGCAAAAATAGGCTAAACATTATTTGACTACGGAATTGCTCCATACATAATTCGTAACCGATGCAATTGCTTTTTTGACATTCATCGCAATATTTGACTACTAATTGCTTATTTGATTTAAAATAAAATATATTTCCAACATTGACAAATTATAACCTAATAATTTTAAGTAGTTATAAGTTGAAAAAGCGCATTTCATATATATATATACATATACTATACTGGATTTTAGTCATCAATAGTCATTTTTCTGATTTGAATCAATTAAATACAAAAATTAACACTATAAACCATTTCATTGAAATTTATATTAATATATTTTTTTTATTTCATCATAATCCAAAAAAATTCATTCTCTAATTCCTTTAAACTGGAAGGTCTGAAATAATATTTAAAAAAAAAGCCTCGACCCAGATTTGCTCCGATTTCTTAGATTGTAAGGTAAATACTGAAAAAAATTACCATCACGTTATTTTACACATGATTCAATTCATGACACAATCATTTTACAAATTTTTTACAAAATATACCCATACAAATAAATATTTAATCATTATTGGATCGAGCATTATGCAAACTAATATTTTATGCTTAAAGCACAATGTTTATGAAATCCCCGTAATACTCCTAATGGTGAAATTATGTAATCATATTTATATTTTAAAGGGATTGGATTGTGTTTATGGTACATAGTATAAATATAAGGATTACTATTTGCATAATCTTAAATAAGTGCACCTTGAAGGGTGGGTATCTTCAAAAGCATCCGTTTCTTCCCTAATTTCCCTCAACCCTTTCTTGTGAACACTCATTTAGGTTTCGTACGTGTTTCTTAATGGCAGACACATTACTACTTTCACAACAATACATTTAATTTAATATTAATAAATAATAGTTAGCTTGACCATGACAAAGGCCATTTAGTAGAAGAGAATAATATGGTGTACGTGTAAATTAGTCGAATAATGGATGCTAAAAGTCCTGGTGGAATCCATACTAACCCTCTTTACAACCTTTGGTCTTCGAATATTTTTTTTACATATACATGATAATCATTAAATAATTTTTCTATTCAAATTGTATGCACTCAGTCAGTTTATAAAAAATCAGACAAGAGAAGAGAGTCTTACGTCAATCATGATAGGAATGTTTTTCTGAAGGATATCGATCATTGAATACTCAAATTTAGGCAATGAGCTATTAAATTATAATCTATCTAAAAGGTTGTTTTTGTATGTATTGTGTAAGAAAACAGGGATAGCAGGATTGGCTATTAGTGGCCCTAATGATGGCGTATCCTTCGTTAGGGCCACAGTCACCACCTTTGCTCCTTGTTCCTTTGCTACGACTATTTGCTACTCGTCTTGCCCACAAACCCTCCATTACCAGCTGCTTTACCACATTCATTAATAACAATACATAATAAATTGACTTTTTGAAGCCAAATAATTTTAATGTTTTTTTTCTTTTTCACCAGAAAATATAAGTAACATAGATATAACCTCTACAAAAATCTATAGTTTCTCTGTTTATGATCTTAACTCAATGTAAACCAAGTTTTATTATATCAGAAGCTTAAACTTACATATATCAATGCCATGGTCTTATTATAATAAACTTTATTATGGTATTGAATGAATATGTACGTTTAATTAAAGCCAAACCTATATGCTTGCATCAAAATATTCAAGTATTAAATGATAAATTACTGGGTGTAATAAAAGCCTATTCTGAAATTACCAGTTTGAATATAATTTAGTAAAATATACTTTTTATTATAATATGAAGTATTCTTTTAACAGGATATCTAATGGTCGGTGATATCCAAAATATTTGTACACAGATGGATAGAAAATTATTTACAAAAATCAGTTGGTGGGAAAATGGCATATCATACCTTAATTATTTTTCATAAATTTCGAGTACAAGAATAATTTGTTGCAAATATATTGGATTAAATTAATAAAAATATTTAAAAAATCGATACTGTAATTTTTTAAATACTATTTATCCGTCTAAAGTATTTATAGATTTTTTTAAGAAACACAATCTTCTTTCAATGTGGAATGGTATGCGGTTTGTGATGAAATTATATTATATCTTATTTAAATCAAATCAAAACCTTGTGTTTTTATTTACAAATAAGAATGTTCTGATTATTTTTAGTCTCTGCGGCAAACATATGTAGGAATCAACTCTTGTAATCTAATAATAATAATGATCTTGTATTAAAATATTCAATGTATTTTTGATATTTTTGTTAATTTTACTCATTATAATAAACGTAATGAGAACATGGTTACTAAATACAAGCGTTATATTGAATATGTAATGATAATATTTAGTGTTTAAGTCAACTTAAGTCACATGTCTGATTCTCTGAGCACAAAGCCCAACGTGCCCCTTCAGTATGAAAGCACATCGTATGTATTATATATTGTAGATAGAGTTAAAAGACTAATATTAAGCATGTTATTCATCACCTCATCCCCGAGGGTCAATCTCTACAAGTGGTGGTACTAGTGGTCTCTGTACATTCTCAGACGACTACGACTATGACTACGCCGTAACCACTACAGACTATCGTAGACGAGACCTCATCAAATCACAACACACACATCAATAACCAAACACACCGTGTTACCTTCTCGGCCGCCTTTGGACATTCATATCAAATATAATACTTCCATTGTGTAAGCTAATTGCTTCAAATTGAGGTGTTCTGGGGGAGAATTAATAATATTATTACTGTATTCTGATACTTGCATTTTGGTAATTGTTTTTGGGTATGTGTTCTAATAATTAAATGATGCTTTATTCTTACCTATTAAAGTTTCGTTTATAGTCAAATCGGTATAAATATAAAATTATGTATTTTTGGTTATTTGATAGATTTTTTTTTAAAACTTGTTTTTAATATACCTTCAAATATTTTAACTAAAGAATAAAAATATTGTATCGAATATATTTAGACATCCATAATTGGGCCAAGTATGCTGGTTAAATTTTTAATGATAATTTTTAAAATGTTGAGAATCTTAATCATTTTGGCACGTTGATTTAGAATTTACGCCGCAAATTGATATTAAAGACATTTACACATATATCTCTCATTTTTTAACTAATATTAGGGGGCATTTATTTTAAAAATTACATTAAGTCATCGAATAACAAGATACTGGATCAGGTCATCTTATGGTAGTATTCACACACTGATCACGTAGCGGCCACGTATCAACACAATAAAGGACTCTCAGTGTTGTAACTTTTTTTTAACAACGATCCCAAGTATTTCTAATACTTGAACTCTTATTCATTCAACGATACACTACGCTACGTGGCCGATTCGTTACGTTGTGATTTGGCCACTAAATAATTTTTTACCCCTCAAGTCTTTCATCAAGTAAGTACCTTTATGGCATACATTTTACTGCAAAGATTTTTCTGTAATTAAAGTTTATTTAATAAAACCCTCTGATTAGGTTTTTCTTGGCATGGATTTATTTAAAGCTTCAAATTCAAACTTAAGAACATTTATACATATTAAATTAAAATATTATTTATTCCGACACGGTGAAATAGTAGAATTTGTGTAGTTTGATAATATAATAGTGTATGGTGTATTAATTAGGCAGGTCCACCACACAATCTATCGAGACAAAACGTCCAACAAATGGGAAGCCAACCTCTCATATTTACACCCTCAACTACCATTACAAACTATGCTTGACTTATAACCTTCACCCTGCATCCGTATATTATATATAGTATAAAGCGAATTAAATTTGTTTTATTATTAGACTAAATAGAATGCAATAAAGCATGATAGTTAATAGACGGTTGCAGGCTGTATGTTGCAAGGCTTACCACAATGTCGTGGTTAAACTATTACAGACACTACACTACATTTTGTCCTGCTAAAGTGCAATTTTATTAGTGTTTCAATTTTATATTAAATAGAAAAAAAACAGCTTAATTTCAATCAATATCTTGGTGGTATTCCATCTTAATTATAGATATAAGATGCAATTACCATCAATTTTATTTATGGGTCGAAGCGCTTTCAGATTCATTTAAATTATTTTTACATTCAACGCTTATGCTTGGGTTTCCTTGGCGTACGGCGCCCTAAATATACACCGTAAAAACGGCAGCGGATTTACTTTTCTATACTATTGATTAATGTTTTACTGCCCAATGTCTCGTCTGATCCTTGAGCGAAGTATTAAATTTAAAAAAAAACAAACCAACAGTGTAAAAAATAAACAAAATTACCGTCTATGTGTTTTACGTTCACGTCGCCACAACGTACGCCTAGAAAATCATTACTTTACTTGGTTTTTAAACATTGCAATTTAGTCACCTTTCAATGCATATCTACTCACACATTAAAGTAACTTGCCCTTATGTTGCTACTACTACTCGCACATTTAACAACAGTTAATCTAAAATAACCAACACTTTAGTCTTAACTGAAAACCAAAGATCTAATAAATGTGATTCTTTTAAATTATGTTCTGGATTTGCAGTTATTATTTTATATAAAGAAGGCCAAAAGAGTTGTCTGCTAAATTTGACCATAACAGTAATTAACTTGCTTACTATTATAATCCCACACAATTGGGTCATTTACAATCCAGGAAATCAGTGTAAACCGAGACTATCACCGAGAATTTAATTTTTATTATACTCCTCAATATACAAACCAATGATTATGATTTCCTGATCTAGTTTCTGCTGTTATATTTTGAGGGATTATTATAAATTTGTAAACGGTTATGATGATCGATGATGGAGTAGTGTTAAATGAATCGGTTGTTATA
Organism: Agraylea sexmaculata; assembly: GCA_022606485.1. Lineage (NCBI taxonomy): Eukaryota > Metazoa > Arthropoda > Insecta > Trichoptera > Hydroptilidae > Agraylea > Agraylea sexmaculata. The sequence goes on from JAGTTH010005479.1 coordinate 35,744, forward strand.
AATGGCGAGCGGCGTAGGTCGATTATAGAGGACAATCATAGCCGGTGATTATATTTCAAAAGCGGGGTCCACACGGGGGCAGCGGTCTCAGTAATTACGATAGGCAAATTAAGCAAAGGGGGGAAGGGGCATAGCCCCTGGGGCTGCGGTGTGGTCCCCATCCTTCCATACTACCACGATTATTACTCCTTTAATCTGGCAATTTGTGCGGCGTCTTACTACTATCTGCATTCAATACTGCAACTATTGCATCTTATACGGCATTTCATTTGTTTTGTAATTTATAATATTTAGCAAATAAGAGTCTCCTTTGGTCAGTAAAGAGCCCCTGGCCACAAAGCATCTCGTTAGGGCGTCTGAAGCTTCCCTCCTTCACTTGCAACCCTTATAAATATGCACACGTATGTACCGAATTCGCTTGAGACACGTACACTAAAAATATTAAATATTCGTTTGATTAATCAGAAATCAGAAGTTGCACATTGCGGTGACATTTTAATTTCACGTTGCGGAAGTTGGTGGGCCTAAAATAATGAGGAAGAGGCTCATCCTCCCCTTCTTCCTTCCGTCATACCCCCTGACTAACCAAGCAACCACCTTCATCCCTCTCACCAATAACACCCGAACTGGATCTCCTAAAACCAAACCTATTTGAACACGTCCAAGCATCCCTTGTACTTTAATAAGGACTAGACGCACCCGGCTACCGCCCAAATACACCCCCATATAAATAAGACACGCTGCTCTTTTAACGCCTACAATAATAATTAAGAAAATTTTAATCAAAAACTCAACATTAGTATTACATATTTAACTCGAATCTCAGGAATTCTTTTAATAGTTGAATTACATATATTTATAAATAGTCAAAGTTGTATGAAATTTGATTGTTTATTCAATAAATTGATTAAGCCATCTTCATTCAAAATAATTTAAACAAATAGGGATTTTGGCGATTCGTCCATGCAAGTCTGAAATCCAGTCTCATCCCTCTTCAAAAAATATTTGGCCACCCCTCCCCCGAACAAGGTTCTCCGACGACCCTTCACACTCAAACCCCAAGTGCAGTGGCCGATTTCATATTAAAATCCATATGCTAATGAACGCTATAAATCAGCATTTTTATTTTTATCGAAGTCTCCCGCTGCGCCTTGCCTCCGCTCTCAGTATTTTTTTTATAATTTTTCACCCAAAATACTCGAGCCTTGATTAAATTTTCTAGATTGAAATATGTTCTTGCCCATAACTCGTTGTTCGGCTTTATTACACAATTTGCACTGAACTGATTTTGCGGACAAAATAATTGATTGATTTTCTCATATTCGGTTACTGATGAAGTTAATTAATTTATTATTTGTTATTTGTGGGTATATATAATAGAAGCACATCATATATTTATTATTATTTGTTATATAATAGATGTAGGTATCTAGTATCGATTCTACAAAGTTGGCTACAAAGTTTTCAGTCTACCCAACCGCGTACTCTATACATGCACAATACATAATACTTACTGCCTGCAATCTCACACGTTTTAATTATTATTTATAATAAATAACAAATATTCTCAATTCAGTGTTATAATAATCGTGATATGAATAAAATCATAATACAAGTTGAATTCATATGATACTTTTGATTCTGAAAAGTGTCATTATTTGAAATAGATACATATTTTTATGTGTGTTTAATTTCATACATTTACCTGCTACAATATGTTTATATATGATAAATATAAAAAACTCCATGGTACACTGAAATAACACATAGGAAAATAATTCTATGGGGAAACAAGTTTTATAATTAGAAATTTGCGGACGAGTGTTTTATTCTTAATCATTTAACTAATTTTAAAAATATTTATTTATTTATTTTACGCCCCAAGGAGCTTTTATTATTAGAGAGGTTCTTTTTTTTACACAACAACGTTTTAATTGTCTCTCGGTGATCTCAACAATTACTAATTACACAGGTCACAGACTTAATAATGAGTATTTACCTTACAATACAGGAAATCAGAGTAAACCTGGATCAAGACGATCGATCAGGATTTCATTAATATTATTCTCGATCTCCCAGTCGTAATAACCGATCAAATCAATTTAAAAATTCTTGACTTGAGTGGGCTTTGAATATTTTACATAGTTTTAATTAAATAATAACCTAGTATTTTATAGTTTTTGTCTATTTTATTATTATTACAATTTCTTTATTATGCATAAGTTTTTACATTGATTGATAGAACAATACATCTTTGGAAATAGACTTTTACCTATAACTAACATGAGAATGTCTTATTTAATGAGTAATAGTATTTAATTATAGAAAGAATGGGAAAAAAAATAAAAACCCATTTACAAACTTAAAGATTAATAAATAATAACAACGATAAAAGCAATATGAACAAAACAGTTACGAAATATAATGCTTAAAAACTAAATAACAATTTGTTTGGGTAAAACCAAATTTGAGTTGAGTGGATTATTAGAAATTTTAAAAACGCGTCCACCAATTATGAATCACGTATGGATCGACTCCATAGTTAACATAATTTTAATTATTTCCTCGTGTGAGGTCTGCTTTGTACCATAATATTTAATAATTGTATATAATATAATATAATCGATGATAATATAAATCCTTGTCCATCAAGCGAGGGATCGTCTTCCGGAGCAGACGACTCTTGCATGGGGAGGAATACACACTGTACTGTCTTCAATACTAAATAATTAAATCCACTCGACCATGGCGACCCACTCCACTACAATATTATATTTTATATATATATATATATTCTACACAAAGTCACACAGACATTGTATTATATATTGCCGGCCAGAAGGATGAGCTCCTCTACCATGATAATTGCAATACACTTATTTTAATAAATTTGTATCCCTGCGGACAGTGTCCTCTTGTGTAGTTGTTGTGATGGTTCGAGGTTTATTACACTCGTTTTGTTGAAGTTTTCCACGACAATATAATATGAAATGGGACCTTCTCACCTCCACTGGATTGTCATTCTCACAATACAACTTGTGGGTAGAATAGACTTGTGGGTGGAGGCAAAGAAAATGCGCTTGTAGTAATCGGCATCATCTCTGGCGTGAAATAGGAAATTGTTCCCATACCTTATTTACACCGCACAAACCAGAGATCATAAAACAAAATCAAATTAATCATTATTATTTTCAATGAGTATCCGAAATTGAAATAAATTCTAATCCGTATGAATGTGCAGCCACAGTCTAATTTATTTATTTATATGCCCTGACGAGCTTTTTCCTTCTATTTAACCATTACAGTTACATGGCCTCATATTCATCTTACGATCCGGTAAATCAGTGTTAACGATTGGAATTTTATTAATACTATTCCCAATAATAAGGTTATATCTCCATATTATATTCTGAGCTATTAAACTAGTAGTTATTCTGTTTGGTATTATTCGAGTAAATGTAGCGAATTTCATCTGTTTAATATAACAGTTACATAGTGTATCAAATAAATTTTATTTTTTAATTTCGATCGAAATGCAACCTCATAAAAATCCTAATAGACAACGAATATATTATTTTTCAATATAGTCTCATTAATTCGGAAATTTTTTAACAATAATTTTTTTCTTATATAGATATCACAGACTCCTGACAGTTTATAAACCCCCTTCCACGCCAAACAATCCCAAATATCAAAACCATTTTTCATAACCAAGACTACGCTCTATTATTATTAATAATAGGAATAATAAATTAATTTTTATAAATAAGTAAAAAGATTTTAAACTATAGTATTGAATATTTTATTTTATTATATTAGTAATGAATTTCGGGTACTGTTATTTAAAAGGTTGTTGTTGTATGGTGGCGTAGTCTGGTTCTGGAATGGTGTAACTTCTGGCTCATTTGTCGCGAATTCATGCAACAAAAGAAGTGTGTCCTGAAGGAATAACAAAGTCAGTTATGAAGGGCCATGCACTGCCAATAAGCTGTGATTGGATCGCACCATTGCTTCTATTTATTATCTTTTATTCTATTACGCCTGTTTGTATACTCACAATATATGTGTATAGCTTAGGGGGAAACACTATCAAAACAACCAACTTTGTGGACCTTAGGTAAACACGTATAATCCCAAATTTATATGTTTTTCATCTCAATTAAGCTGTGATTTTTAATAATTATATTATACATTTTTTATTATTTTTAAATTATATTCCGGTGGCTGATGCAGTATGATCGAAGGCAATTTGGCTAATTCCCAGTGCTAACTGGATGAGCTGAACAGCTAGCACCTCCTGCCATCCAGAACCTCTAAGCCGATGTTTTATATACCCTCTACTCAGATTTACGACTCCTAAACCTGCCTAGCCTGCTCCCCTACAATCTACACTTCTTATAAGAACTGGGGGACACCACGACCACTCTGTCCAAACAACATACATACATATCTCCAATACTAAAATATAATTTACGCAAAATATACAAGCAAGCAAGTGTGTATATTTAAATATAGTAAATAATTTTCATAATAAACATTGGCGTAGCTGTAGCGTTGCGCCTACTTGCTACGCCAAAATATTGTAAACACTTTTTTTCGGCAACGTAAGAAAATATAAACAATGCTTTTATCATATCTGTTAATATTTTTGAAACAATCAAATATATTTTATGTAATAAAATCCCAAGCATACTTTACAGTTTTCACAGTGACACATTATATAAATCGTAAACGAATTAACTAATTATATACGATCAAAATATGACAACATTCATAAAATCCTTGAAAATGTCCACAACATTAAGATCGATACATTAAAAATGTTGATCTTTTATATGAAGAGCAAATAGATAACTGAAGAATAATAAATAATATAATAGAATAATAAATAATATAATATAATAATAAATAAGACAAATGTACCAAAAATTAAATATGCTTAAGAGTCGTATTTTTTACAATAGGAGAGAAAAACCAACAAGAACTAATAAAATTATTAGTTTAAGTTTGATTTTATTATATTATTTCCATAAGGTCAACTTACTCTAAAGAATATTAAAATTCCATATAATGTAGGAATTTATTATAAAACTTTCCGTTAACATCCCTAAAAATATAAAGATTATCTACTTCATGGATATTATTCTTTCCCTGTACTCTAATTATAATAAATTAATTCTATTATTAAATGATTACAAATATTTTTAGAGTAACATAAAATTAGATAAATCCTTGCATATTGTGTATTTAAAGAGGTGTATTTTTCATCATATTCCACATTCTAGACGAACACAGAGGTTCAATATAAAGGAATGCATGTATGTACATATATATGCAGGGGGTGGTGGTGGTATTGATAGTGTTTTCGCTAGTTTGTCACCCTCGTTCACCCTCACATATTTATAACCACTTCATCTCAACGGTCCACTATAATGTAGCTTACTGTACTTCTACTACAATACTACTGATGTAACTTGTCCACTACATTTCCCATCGATAGCCTCTACACATTTTACGATCACACGACCGAATGACGCAGAATCATTTCATCCAACTCTCGTCTCTACAATCAATTCTGTCTCACAGACTCGTCTTGGGGAAAGAATGCATCCCAAATAATAAAACTACGAAATATTGAATTATTAGAGTGTAGCCCTGTGTGCATCATAGTCTTAATCAGAGGACTTGTACTGATATTCAAAACCTTAACCTGGCCTCTGGTACTAGTGTTGTACTCGTAGTATAATTTCTACGAACACCACTCTATTATGGGGCTCGTTCGTCCGCAACTAATTTCCTTGTCTCGTTACTTGTACAACTATTACATGTACCAATACTAAACTATACCTTGTTTTCCTCAAATAACTTAACTAATAAATAGTAAAAATTATAAGCATGATTTAAAGGAACACTTTCCATATGACTTTTTTTAATTGAATCAGGGTTGCAGTTCTCGCGATATTTTTTAGAAAAAAGAGAGTCATTCTAAAGAAATCTAAACCCTAAACTGAAACTATAAGAAATATTTTTATAATTTCTACAGTAATTTTATTAGACTCTGAGTACTTTCGACTACTAACGTGTAGTCATCTTCAGAGACTATTAAGTTAATATTCCTTATCATTGATTTTTTATCTAATAAATTATATTACTGTGATTTAGCAAAATAGACTGAATCAGAATTAAAAGCTCTCAAATCCTTTATTTATTTCAAATATAGGCTATAGGCTATAAATTATTCCTTAATGTAAAGTTTGACTATGAAAATATCGTAAATTCATCTACTTTTTCTCCATTTTGATTTTCTATTATATGAAATTATAAACATGTAATGATTAAAGGTAACATTTTTGTAAAGGGACAGCACATAATTTCAACAACATAATAAATTTTGTTTATCGTGATTTAATATAAAACATTCAATGAATATGTTGGCTTACTCAAAAATAGTTTTTTTGCATGTCTTGTATAAGTTATATAATTTGATTTATTGAATCGAAATGCGCTTATACATCGAATACAAAAAAAAATATTTATCCGGCTTCATAATCAATATATGTCAATTTAAATAAAATATGTAATTAGTAGTCAAAAATTTCGGCAAATGTAAAAAAAAAATCGTCCACTGGTTACAATGTATGTATGATGCAATTTCGCGGTGAAATAATTTTAAGTCTAGCAGTATTGAATTATATGTACATAGAAATACACCCTCACAATTTTATTATTATACAAGGTAGATTTATTTCGCATGAATTGTAATATTGTATGATGTGTGTATTATTAGAATGCAAATAATAGTCTACATATAAGAAGAGCCAGGGCGGACAGCTTATCTCGCGGCAAAGCCTTACAAGGGTTTCCATGCATCCTCATTACCAGGCTGCTGCTGTTGTCGAACAATCAATAGAATTAATTTTCATTTGAGGATAACCCACCCCATCATCCCTCCACCACCATTACCATTGGCCTCCAGCTATTTTCATACTGCATCCCTGTAAAATCAGACGTCTGCACCCTGTACTCTGCTAACCATTACAAGCATCACGTGTGCTTGGCCCGATACCCTTAAATAAAGCATTTATAATTAATTATAATAAATGTTAAATACAACATAATAAATTTTATAAAATATAATTCAATAAATGTAACTTTTAATCATCTCTACAAATTGTAATCCAAGTTGTATCTATATCACAAGCTTTTTTATAAATATATCATGTGAAAACTTGGAATAATTTTTATGAAATTATGTAAACCAATTAGATAGAACATAATATTTATATATATGTTAATATTATATTAAAGCGAAATAATTCTGAATAAAAATGAATTAACCTCTTTATACCAATCGTCTCAGAATCCTGAGATTTAATACGCTTTAATATAATATTGAAATGTTAACAAGAATGTTATAGCATTATTATGATAAAATCTAATATGGCGTAATAATTATTATTATTTGTTAACATCTAAATACATTAGTCATTTAAAAATATACTAAAATAAAGAGACACTATTGAAAAATGTAAAATTGTTATTACTAACCCATGGATTTTTAATGGATATTCTGAATTTTCTATCAAGAACTTTCAACAAAATATTGTACACATATTATTACATAATATATGTAAATATATAAACAATATTTCTTAAATGTAATTTGATATTATATTTATTTTATTACAGTATTTTAGGCTATGTTGTAATTGTTAAAATAAATTCTATAGATTTCATGATATATTTATTTGCAGACAAAATTATCTACATTATTCCGTACAAGCTTTAATCCAGTCGATAGTATTTAAAGTATTTGTATATTTTTTCGTTGATTAATTAATATTTTGACATGATTTCGGTAAGTGATTATGGTGGTGAAAGGTAATATTATTACAAGTGGTGTGCACAAACTGACTTTTCTTCATCCCCCAGTACTGAGCTAACGAACCGACTGGCCCTGAATGCCCATAATTACTGCCCTGCGACCCTCTTACTACCCCCATCTATTCTTAAGCCTAAAACATTGATTTTGCATGTTTTGCCCATACTAAAACCACACACTATTCAATTATCACGTATTAACGGACAAAGCCCTACTACAAAAACACTCTTAACATGAGTCTTTCATTCAATTAATAAATCTCTCTCATCAATTATATTTATTTATTTCCATATAAACGCTCATAAGATCTTTTTTATAGACAATACAAAATCAATAGTAATAAAAAAGTACATTTATAAAAATAAACAATAGTATTATGTAAAATGTATAGATATAATGCATATATAAAAAATATAGTCTAAATATTTCAATTTTTTATTTGATAGTTAAACAACAGGTTAAATTTTAATATATTCCGGTGAATCACACCAAACAATAAAAAAAACCTCATATCACTTATATGTATATTAAATTATATAGGCTTTTTTTCATTATAAACATACACACAATTGATTTAATATTCGTCTAACAATCCACGAAATTATAATAAGCCTAGATCAAAATAGGAAAACTACATAGTTAAGAATATAATATTCATATATAATGTATTTATAAAGACATGGACAGCGAAGATTTAATAAAAGTAAAAGTTTATGTTATATAATCAATTATTTTTACGTTTTACGTATTACGTTTTTAGGACATATCTCGTAATTAATAAGGATTATTAATAAATCTTGATAATTGTTTTTATTTTTTTTTATTTACACCCCGAAGAGTTGTTTTATAGGAGGGTTTTTAAACACAACAATGTGTTAATTTCACCAGTTACATAGGTCACCGACTTAATAATCGCTTCAGCATTTACCTTACAATCCAGGAAATCAGAGAAAACCTGGATTAAGACGACCTATCACGATTTGATTATTATTATTCGCGATCTCCCAGTCGTAATAATCTATCAAATCAATTGAAAAAAAATTCACTTGAGTGAGATTTGAACCCATGACCTGTATTCTCATATTAAATTAAATTATGTAATGCCCTTTTATTTAAAAAAAATATTAAAATACTTGTTTATTTCCTTATGTTCACTGTTTCTAAAGTTTATTTCAAATCATTTTTTGTTTATTGATTTAAACATATATACATATTTTAAATAATGGAGATATTTAACAAGGAAAGGGGAGATGAAAGAGTAATAATGTATGAGTAAAATAACGCAAACGAAGGTGGATTAAAATCAACAGAAGCCTTAAAATGCTTTATATGTATTATATAGAATGCCTTAAAAGTGTTCGTCCACGTACATTAAGCAGACATCCCTTATATGTGTATATAGATATTCTATTCGTGCATGTTCCTCCCTAGTAAATCAACAGCCTTCCTCCTCTCTATCTGGCCTCCGATTTGCATAGCTTCAGGAAAGTTTACAATCACATTTGCTTCATCAGCCGAACCTTTACTTGGACTGGAGGGAGTCTCTCTCTCTCTCTCTCACTGCCCATAATTCTTCCTTTTTGCCCCTGGCCTGCATAAATATCCTGTTTGGTCAACCCTTAAATGTGTCCTCGCGAATAGGCATCGCCGGATTCTTCAACATTTTTCACCCCCTCGCGTCGTTTTTCTTCTTTTATCGCGTGATTTGTGACATGTCGATGCCTGTGCTTCGGTATCTAAATCACGAATGCATTTAGCCTTGTTTTGTTTTGTCAATCTGTCAGATAAATAATTCAATATTTGATATTTGTTTGTAAAAATTGAATGGCACAAAAGAGAACTGGTCTGGAGTTTCTTTGAATGGCAATTCTGCGTCACGTGTAAGATCAATGTGTATTAAATACTCTATTCAATATGATTACATACTCTATAGACTTGTCTTGTCATGTCTAAGGCTCCTAAGACTTGTCATGTCTAAGGCTCCTTTGGTACCCATTTATAATATTATATTCAATATAAAATGTTTTATTTTTTGAATTTAAGAAAACACTTATAATTTGAATGAAACAAAAAACCAATAAAATAAATGTCTTTATTTATTCCTAAAAAAATTGGTTAATAAAAACTATGAATGTTATTTCATAATATTGACAAACTTTTTATTAATTTCAAATAATAAACATTTATTAAAAAATATGCCATTTGAGGTATTCAAGTAATAATTAAATTGCTAGTAATAAATAAATTAAAGATAATTATTATACATGAGATGTTTGGGTATATTTTTTTTGTTTATCAAAAAAACAGTTTATAAATACAACAAATTTGATATAATATTTTTAGATTTTATAGCACAAAGCCAATTTATATACTAGTATATTATTTTAAAAGTAAATTGTCATTTCTTATATCATTAATGATTTTGTTTGTTGGTATGATTTGATTTTTTTATTTTGTAAACCATTGGAACCAACGGAACGCATTGGATTAAATAAATTCAATCCAATAACAGCAATTTCACATATCGACGGCTTAATCTGCAACCGTGATAACTCCACTTTAATGGGGCATTGGCTTTTTACTACATCAAGAAAATATACGAAACACTCTAAAATATGTTTTTATTAAACTTCTATATAGATATTATATTTAAGAGAGAGTGGAATACTATTATGCTGCTTCCACAATTTGTGTTTGATTTAATCGATATGTAAATGAGAAAATAAATTAGTTAAATTATTATATATGTGTTCGGCACATGAACTAGCCTTTTTGACCAATCATCGGTTTAAATTCATTAGATACCAGCCAAAATACTGTGGACATGGGTTCAAATCCCATTCAAGTGAATAATTTTTAAATTGATTTGATCGGTTATTACGACTGGTAGATCGAGAATAATATTAATAAAATTCTGCTCGATCGTTTTGGTCCAGGTTTACTCTGATTTTCTGTATTGTAAGGTAAATACTGATTATTAAGTCGGTGACCTGTGTAACAAGTAATAGTTAAGATCACCGACAGACAATTAATTAACACGTTGTTGTGTATAAAATTAAAATCTCCTCGGGGTGTAAATAAAATGTAAATAAATAAATTCGCTACTTTTATCTTCGAGACCAATGTGGGTAATCAGGGAAACTAAATGACCATTCCATCGTATGAATAATGAATTCCTTCTGATCGATTTCAATAATGAAAATTGTTATTAATAGTGAATAGTGTGTGGAATGACACGAAGTGATCTGTTATGGTGGACTTTGCGGCGGTAGTAGATTAGGCATTATTTGTGTGTTGATTTAGGAGATAAGAAGTGAAGGGGAGCAGCTCCAGCTTGAGCAAGTATTGTATGTACTATCATCATCATCATCATCATCATCAGGAGTTAGCTACACCCTGCCATTGTCATCAGGCTTGAAGAGGGTCAGCCTCTTCCTTGACGAGGATACGCTGGCCCCACATTCATAAACACTGATACTAACACTGCATTAACAATACTTTATTATTAGAACAATATTTATATCTATTTCCACTAAAAATTATTAAAAAAAAATAAAAAATGTGATAATTTTAAGACAATAAATTATTAAAGAAATATTACAATTTCTTTATTAAATTTGAATTTTACATTTTTTTATAATACAAAACATCTTATGAAGTAGACTTAGGTGTACAGCGTAAATAAATCTTTAAAATTTTAAATAATATGACAATTTTATTTGATATGAGATATAAAATACTTACTCAATAAATAATAACAACAATAAAAGCAATATTAACAAAACAATTACAAAATATAATGCTTAAAAACTAAATAGCAGTTTGTGTGGGTAAAACCAAATTTAAGTTGAATGGATTATTAGAAATTTACACTTTATTTTTAGAATTATATAAATTTTGGAAGTCTACATTAACAAAAATAATTACAAAATATGCTAAATAACATATTTAAATTTTT
>JAGTTH010005481.1:0-20673 GCA_022606485.1 Agraylea sexmaculata
ACATTCATTTAATTTATTAGAAAATTATGCAAGTATAAATAAAGGCTGCAAATATAATTTCAACGTTGAAACGGGTACAATGAATAATAGAAAATAATCTGAACAGGCAGTTAAATATATAATTGCGCTTAGAAAGTTTCATGAATTAAATAAAACAGCGTCAAATGGATTCCTAGAATTGTTCTGAATAAATTTTATTCCTAGAATAGTTAATCTCTGAAGTTTGTTTGATCTATATTATATGGACTCAATACTGAGAATACCATACAAATTTGGCTGTGTGGCTTATTGATTGGTTGATATACGGTCAAAAACTCGGGCTCGTATCCCGGCCTAGGCATTTTTTATCTAAAATTTTCTTCGGTACAAAATAATAAACCGTTTTATTGTAAATAAAACATTTTAATGTTAAATTATTATCAATTCAAAGTGTGTTGAAAAGTTGATATCAAATTTTCATACAAAGAGATGAAAATAGGCTTTAGTTGTCGCGCCGCTTATGAAATATGAAATCGATTTGGAATTTCTCAAGTTGCTCACACCTTCAAAGATATCGTCGGAACCGACGAAGACGCTTTTCTGTGAATTATTGAACGAAAATATAGAAGATGTCCCATCCCATCCTATCTACCATTTCAGAACAGAGGATATTTTCCGGAATCGATTCTGCAGATAAGCTACCTGCTCCAGATGATTAAATAAGGACTTAGTCCACTGGATGAGACTTAATCCAAACGCATTTCTCTTTATCTATAAACCGTACTGGAACTTTTTATCGCTTATGTTCCTGCAATTATTTTATTAATTAAAAATGTTATAATAAAAAAGGTTGTAGATAATTTTAATATTTTTTTTAGGTTACCCTTAATTCTACTGCTGATTTTGAAATGATCAGAAAGGAAATAATAATAAGCAATAGAAAGTGGGGTTGATTGTGATCTCGTTATTTTGAGATAAAGGGGGTCTCGATTGGGTCAAAATATCAATTCATGAAATTTTATTTCCATCATATAAAAACTAGCCTACGCTTTTATTACATTCGTGTCCATCCGAACAAATGGCTCTTAGAGCGCAAAATGGGGCAAAATTTTGGGGAAACGGCGCGAGAAAAACACATAAGATGTCTGTACTTTCTATGGAGTATTCTCAATAGGGCAAAACAACTATCCAATTCGTTTCCTAAGAGGCTTTCACAATGCCGGTATGGTCTTTGAAAGATCTGGCTCTTACAATACGATAACGGTGCCGCATTAAAAGCTATCGTCTCATAAAGCCAGCCTTACAATCGTGATGCCATCGTAAAAAATTGACCAACGCACACTCGAATTGAGTATTTTGAGGGAATATCTTCATTCTTCAGGAAATATTATGAACTATTCACACTACTGGTCGAGACAATGCCATACATTACAATTCTGAACAGTTCATTATTAAAATAGGTCAGAACTTATTCAAATTATCCATATTAAACAACATATAGTGTAATTTTTTTAATAATTTTTTTTCAGCATGAAAAATACAATATCATATATGGAATCATTGTAAATATATTTTATGTATGACCAAAATATAAAATATTTTAGAATAGTAAATCAATGATCAGAGCTGAAATTATTACAAGGTAAAATACTCGTAAAGAAGACCGAAATTTTTATACGCCTATAGAGGATTAATATTTTAGAGGGTGGTACGGCTATAATAGTGTAAAAAGAGTATGTTAGTGAGTCGTGTGTATACGAATAGACTAGAGCTTGGTAGTATTGGTGTACACGCATCTCTCATTAAACTATTATTACGGCCCTAAATAAATAAATGACAATAAAATCTATAGGGGGTTCCAGCAGAGAATAGGTATACATACGAGTATACATATTAAAATATATTTTTTTCCTTCTTAAAAGTATGATAACATTTTTTTCTATTCTAATATTTAAAGAATTCATGCGATTGAAGTTAATTATTATTATTTTTAATTTATTTTATTTTATTTATTTATTTATTAACGATGCCGATGGTTAAATATACAATAAACCTTTGAAACTTTGTTTATTATACAGAATATCTCAATAATTTATGATTATATTGAATCGCAATCGCATAATCGCAAAAATACTATATATTTTATTATTATTAATTAAAAAATAAAAATAAACTTTGCACCGCCATCTTAGAATCAGCTTTTTCTGTCAAATACGCAGTATTGAATGTTGCGTGTCTATTATATTTGTCATAAATTCGGAACTAAATAAATGAAAGAAAAATAATATTTTTAGTTTTTGAATGAATTGCTCATGATCACAATAATTTGGCGACAAAATATAAATATAAAATTATTAAAATCCTTTTTCTTTGACATTGATTGTGTAGCAATTTGGGGTCGTATTCCGATCACCGAGTCTCTTTAATTGGCAAGTCCTAAAGAAGATGTCGTAAAAAGGAAGGACCCGCCCAAATAATTTTGATACAAAAGGACGATAATGCGTTAGTTTTATGTGTTGGCGACCCTTTTTCAAATAAATCTTCCTCCTCAGGACGCAACTTTGATAACGACAAATGCGCCTTTTCCTCAACTTTCGCACTGTTCGACTAAGAAAAAAACCGTCATTTATATCGAAGAAAACATTCGAAAACTTGTTTTTTTTCGTCGCTCGTAAACATCCAAACACAACCATTTATTTCTCCATATAAGATTGTGACAGATGTTCTATGTTTTATGTTATATCAAATCTATATTCCGCAAGAAGATATATTTATTACTTACTTCTCCTCGTGTCTCCTTGCATGGAATATAGAGAATCATAGTGCAGATCAGTTATATGCCAGAAAAATCCTGTAACAATACAAAAAACAAAATTAAAATTGTATCAAAATGTCAAGCTAATGAAATAACAGATTTTTTAATGAAAATGTAAAATAAGAGATGTCATTTTATTTAATGAGCCGCCTTGTGGCCCAATGGTTAGTGTAATGGATTCGTGAGTGAAGACTCCCGGGTTCGATTCACGGCACCGGAGTCACTTGGTAGATCTAGCTTAGCAAACTAGATCTTAAGTACTCATTGCTGTGTGGTGGCCTGGGAAACCATCTCTACTATATTCTCCCGTAAAAGCCAAGGTGGCCTGGCCAACCCCTTATAAAGGGACTCCCGCCAATAGGGAAGGCGTCACGATATATAATTTTATTTAATCACTAGGGTAATTGTAATTGAAATTTTCAATTTGTTGTCTTTTTATGTTCTGCTTGGTTTTTTAATACGATGGTTATAAATTGTTTATCTTTTCATTCCGAAGATGTTTGAATTTTCAAAATAAGTAAAATAATTTAATACGGTTTTCATAAGATGACAACACTAATCACAATATTTAAATAAACAAGTCTCCCGATAAATACTGTTTATTGATAATTTTCATTTATTATCCATTATTATATATCTCTTATATTATATTGAAATTAATTTAATATTATTATCATTAAAATACCAGTTTCGAGATTTCAGATATGTATTAACTGTAATCAAATATTATTTTTACATCTGGTAACACTGGGACTGTAAATATAACATACAAACACATTAGACAATTAAATATATAATTGTATAGACGGATTAATGCCGTATATTGGTTCCCTGTATATCTTATAAAATATTCTCTCATACTGAAAGTAATAAATATTAACCATTTTTCATGATTACATGACCTGATTTAATGATGAATAATTTTTCAAGAAACGATAATGGTACTATGAATTAAATGGATATAACGGAATGGAAGTAATTATTATTTTGTAATAATATATGAATATTCCAGTTTAATCCGTAGTGTATGGTCATATTTAATGATAACTGGACTAGGCAAGGAAATTATCCGAGCTTGGTCTTAAATAATAGTGCAAAACCTCATAGCAGCTAGCACAATACAACTAGAATATAATAACAGTCAGTATAATCCACTGTTCACTATCATCAAATGTACAACATGCAAACCACAAAGCCTCAAATTAAGTCCTATTTAAAGTTAATTCAATTATTTACCCCGCGGGAAACCCAGTTGATGGATTTCACACGAGGGCTTTAATGGCGATATTGAAAACTTTGATAATATGGATAATGGGTTCAACGCATCAAAACATTCATAAAAATAATTTAGTCATTCAATTCAACTTGATGAAATACTTAACATTGTGTAATAAGACCAGTCCCGGCTTTTAGTATAAATACAACAACCTTAAGTAAACTGCTGATAACTAGTGATCAATAGTTTACTCTTTGTTTCTTGTGTTTGTAAAATAGATGTCAAACTTTAGACATTTGCAGGGGTGAACCAACTTATCACAAACGGCTATGATACCATATCATATTAAGTTTGATAGTTGCTTTGCAGACATTAGAGACAAAAACCATATGAGAGTATCGTAATAGTAAAATATTTTACATTAATATTTGTATCATTGAAATAAAAATTGTCTTCGTTTACATGGTACACCTACAATGTAATTAATTTTATAAATTGTTATTTCATATTTTAATTTCGTCTTTATGGGTTTTTTTATAATTCCCATAATTATGTAGAAAATTTCATATTTATCTATTTTCGCCCCGAGGAGTTTTTTTGAGAGGGCTTTTAGACACAACAACGTGTTAATTGTCTGTCGGTGATCTTAAGTATTACTAGTTACACAGGACACCGACTTAATAATCAGTATTTACCTTACAATACAGGAAATCAGAGTAAACCTGGATCAAGACGATCGATCGGGATTTTATTAATATTATTCCCGATCTCCCGGATTTGAACCCATGACCACAGTATTTGTAGCCATGCGTTTTATCCTCTGAGCTGGTTTTTTATAATATTATATAATATGTATATAGAAAAATTCATTAAATTTTAGGTAAACAATATTACATATGCTGTACGTCTAAGCTTAGAACATATTTTTCATTGTATTATCAATCTATGTTAATTGTTTCTTATATAAACTGCGTAATTACTAACAGTGTTTTCATAAAAAATCAATTTAATAAATATATGAATTAAATCAATTAAAGATAAGGCGCACGACTACAAATGCTGAGGACAAATTAAAAAAAATGATTTGATCGGTTATTAGATCGAAAATAATATTAATAAAATCCTGATACGTTTACTCTGATTTCCGGGATTGTAAGGTAGGTACTAAGGAGATGATTAAGCTACTCTGTCGGTAACCGGTGTAACTAGTAATAATTAAGATCACCGACAGACAATTAATTAACACGTTGTTGTTAAAGACCAAAATTTATAAAAACCCTCTCAAAAATCCCCTCGGGGCGTACATAAATAAATATGCCCTCCCTCCCTTTAAATGTATATTCTAGACCCTTATTGTAATAATATATACATATATATATATATATATATATATATATATATATATATATATATATATATATATATATATATATATATATATATATATATATATATATATATATATAAATATCGTGACGCCTTCCTATTGACGGGAGTCCCTTTATAAGGGGTTGGCCAGGCCACCTTGGCCTTTACGGGAGAATATAATAGAGATGGTTTCCCAGGCCACCACACAGCAATGAGTACTTAAGATCTAGTTTGCTAAGCTAGATCTACCAAGTGACTCCGGTGCCGTGGATCGAACCCGGGAGTCTTCACTCACCACATTAACCATTATATATATATATATATATATATATATATATATATATATATATATATATATATATATATATATATATATATATATATATATACATATGCTGCTGCCTGCTTATATATATATATATACTGCTATATATCACTGCCTATATATATACTCATATATATACCTGTATATATATATAATATATTAATCATAAAAGAAAAGCATGAACCATCATCACCTTGCCATAACAGGAAAAACCTAATACGGTTCGGCAATGATGGACATTTGTCAGTAATTATAACCAGGTCAGATCTTATGATCGATTTTCAATTAGTAATAACAGTGTAAAATATGTAAAATGGCACGAAGAGTGTTGCACTGGCTGGTTGCCAGTTGTCTGCGGCATTTTTAAATGAAAGCACCCGCGAAGTCTGACCGCCATAGTGCTGCATCACCACCACCCAATACTATTACTACTACCCTATACATATCTACCACTTTTTGAATATTCCACCCACCACCGTCCAAATGACCACCACAGCTCTCTTATCTTTGCATTTATATTCTATTCCATTCTATACATTAACCTAGCCACCATAATTGCGCAATACTCCATAAGAATACTCCTACACTGTGTATGCCGATTTTGTGCAACCTAATTAACAATACATAAATCAGCAATGTTATAACCTCGACTATCCTTTGGCCAAGTCTGAATATTTAGAAACCGACTTTGGATTATTATTATTTGAGCTTATAAGCTAACTCCCGGTAATATTTATATTTTAACAATTATATAGTAAAGAGTCATATATTATTAAACGGTGAAATTTTAAACTGGGACTAATAACTATACCAGCGTGATATCTCGGGGGATAAGACGCATGCCTACAAATACTGTGGTCATGGGTTCAAATCCGGGAGATCGGGAATAATATTAATAAAATCCCGATCGATCGTCTTGATCCAGGGTTACTCTGATTTCCTGTATTGTAAGGTAAATACTGATTTTTAAGTCGGTGACCTGTGTAATTAGTAATACTTAAGATCACCGACAAACAATTAACATGTTGTTGTGTATAAAAAATCCTCTCAAAAAAGCTCCATCAGAGATGTGGGTTCTCTGGTAATCCAGACGACTGTTTTCTCTTAATAATAATTATAATAAAAAAAAACTATATTTCAATTTTTACAATCACACAGTAATAGGTATGAAAACATGAGAGCTTATTTAAACAAATATATATATATATATATATATATATATATATATATATATATATATATATATATATATATATATATATATATATATATATATATATATTGTAGTGTCTAATTTTGTATATTTCCACGATACATTGTTTTGTTATACGTTTAATAAATTAATCAGAGTTTATATTACATGGTGAAAAATTTCATAATAATATGTACGACTGCCTGCTTTTTCACCGCATAAAAATATAAATATGAAATTTATGCTAAGAGTAAATGAGTTATAATTACTTAAAATCTATATTTTTTTAAATATATACATACCTACAATATAAAAGGCCTTTAAATCTCTCTAAATCAACCTTTTACGTCGAATGTCAAACCGAGAAATTTTTTTTTATTTATTTGCATATTAATGCTCATAAGAGCTTTGTTTTTAAATTCAAGACAAATATAATAATAATCAAAAAGGTATAGAACAATAATAAAAAGTATGTAAAAATTAATTATAATATTATATAAAAATTTATATATAAATAGAATGGTATGTAAAATAAAGTAAGGTGTGTATCACTAATATGTTACTATATAAGGTCTCTCCTAAGCAAGCCCTGTAGGTGACAGAATTGGCGGAAAAGAGTTCATTCAGGTGCACAAATTCGTAAACAAATATTATAAACTTAATTTGAATCAATCTTTGAGAATAAATCTGACATTTGGTATTAGTTTTTTTATAAATATTATCTGTAATCTGATTTGGTATATTTTTAAAACCATCTTCAATATATTGGATAGCAAAGTAACTGATAATTTTAAAAGGTTGTGTAATAAGTGTCTGGCGTACTCTCAACGAGTGGTTATAAGGTGTGGCTTGACTTAAGTAAGGCGCGGCCATATTATAATCTGAAAGTACTGAAAAGCCCACCTGAAAAAATGTAATTAGCTGCTGCCAACTTTAAACGAGTTAACTACAATCCACTCCACGTGAACTTTACACTTAATTTTAGTAAATTCTCAACGTCTAAAGAGACGCTTTGTCTACTGTCTATCCTTTTGTAGGCAAAAGTTATTGTAAATCATTGTTATGAATATACAACTATGCTTGGTCGAAGACACAAACAAAAACTTTTTTATTTAATATAAATACAAAGAAAAAACTGGAATCGACTCGATATTTATGTGTGTATATTAAAAAATTGGGTTTGTATTTAGTTGAAAATATTAACAAGGTAAAATACAAAATAAAGTGAGATTATTACGGTATTTCAAAAACATTACAAAATTATCATTCATTTTTTACACTTCTATATCAAATTAATAATATACAAACGATAGTGACGTAATATTATAAGCGTAAGATAAATGGTTATCAGTAACATTTACCCAAACTGTGTAATCAATTTATTATAAAAAAAAAATGTGATATTTTGCGATAAACTGTCCCCTTAAAATATTATCATTGATAAAAATTTCACCTTCTTTGAACATTATTTTTTTTAATCTATATTGATTGGTGGAGAATATTTAATAAACATATTATATTTGTAAATTGAAAGATTTGTAAAATATGTGGTGAAAAATGATATTATTAATCACAATTTTTTATATAATAGTTCTTATTATACAGACAAAGAAGTTCATTTTAAAGTGAGTGTTTAATTGAGTTATTTTGCAATCAAGCTTTGTTGGATTTGAAGCAATTTAAATGTATTAAAATTTAAGCTATAGTGTACAAATCATAATCAAATTAACTATCAAGTATATATATATGTGATTATTCTTAGAGTCTGCTTATGGCAACACTGAATATTTGAGCAGATAATGTCAGATCCCCATGTCATGTTACTTACCTGAAGAGGGTCAGAACAAAAACAATTTCAATATAGCAATGTCGAAGTCAACTCAATTAATTTCATGTCATGTCCACGGCGTGTTTCATTTACACTATAAATTTGTATAAGAACAATAAGCAGAGATTTTTGTATTTATTGAGAAAATCAATTTGGCGGATAAAACTTTCAATTCGAAAATACCTTTTAAAGGTACACCTTTTAGTTTTCCGATATAATATTTCACCACCCGAACCTTTTTCAACGAAACGTCAATAAGGCCTAGACGGGTCGGCAGCCAATTTAAAACTGTTATCCTTCGGACACCGTTATTTTCTCCTTATTTTCCACGATCAACTCCCACAAGGAATATTCAATCTTGCAAATTTTTTCATAAATTCTATTCACGGCCGACAAAAAAAAATATATAAAACATCTCTTGTTGACAAGGCGTCCGTCGGAAGTTTGGTCGGAAGGAACCAATAAAACTATAAATAAAACTTTTTCGATACTATCCTGAAATATCTGACACTAAAAAGCCAAATCCCTTACGCCGACTATAAAAGTTGGCCTCCCCGTCTGCAATTCTCAACCCTCGAAACTGCTGTTTTTGTTTTGTTTTTCCTTTTCTAGTTCAGTTTCTGTATTTCTGATGTGACGACACGAAGCCAATAACAGAAATCTCCCATGTTATCCAACAAATAAACACGTGACATTTGAATATGTTTTTCACATGTATTTTGCTTTTGATTTCGCTGCAAAGGACAGTCTATCAAAAATACAATATGTATAAAATCTGAACTCTGAATCCATATACTTATTTGTACCGTGTTTCCTTACAGATTATTAAAATTGCTAAGATACCTTCCAAAAAAAAGATTTTTTTACAAGCACGTTACTTTTTTATACCTACACATTGAAAATACATGCACAAAATTCTTAAGTGGAATTCAAAAAAATATATATACTGAAATTCACGTCACGAATCTTTTTGAGTGGATGGGGAAAAAATTTCAAAACAAATTCGAGCTCCAAATAAACAAAAAAAAAAAATAAAGAGCAAGGAAGTCATTCAGTAAACCCAAATAATAATATAAAATTTGTGGATTTAAAAACTCTTTTTCAATGAAAATTATATTTATTTTATTTTATTTATTTATAAAATTTGTAAACTCCAAGGAGCTTTTTGTAAAAAAAATTACAAATGTTGTTTTTTTTTACACAAAAATGTGTTAATTAATTTTGTCTCGGTGATCTTAACTATTACTAGTTACACAAGGAATTAATAATCATCTTAGCATTTACTTCACAATCCAGGAAATCAAATTAAACCTGGATCAAGGCAATCTATCGGAATTTTATTAATATTATTCCCGATGTCCCAATCCTAATAACCGATAAAATATTTTTTTTTATTCATCGGGATTTGAACCCATGATTAGAGTATTTGTACCCACGCGCCTTATCTCTTGAACTATTAAGCTGTTTATGATAAATACTATCAAAATGGATAAATCCTTGATTGTATTAAATATTATATAAATATTATACAAATTTTCGAGTAAGAATAACTTGAGATATTCAAAACAGTCTTCCGTCTAGTTCGAGTAATTCAATACGAAAGTTTCAATTACCATTTTAAAAGGCCTCGCTTAAGCTCTAAGCAAACGTGAAACAGTAAAAATTACATTTTTTATTGTAACTTTTCCACTAACACAATCGTTAATATAATAAAATAAGGAATAAAAATAAAGGTTTGAACGTGGTTGTCGACGTTGCCATTTGGTAAGTAAAAACTCAAGCTGGTTTTCCTCATTCTCATATTCTATGGAGCACAATAAAAAGAAAATGCCTCGCTGTATTGTTAGGCAAATAATATTCAGGATTAAGATGTTTACAAACAACATACTTACACCCCGAAAAAAGAACCTACGAGCAGAAATATGAAATTCAAATCTGTGCCAACGAAAAAAAAATACACGTGGAAATACATTAATTTATAATTCAGTAATCGAAGAACTAACACTGTTTTAATACAATCTTAATTTTAGTAAATCAAAGGAAAACATATTATACTGTTGATTGAATAATTGGTTTACAAATCAAAATGCATTTTTGATGAATAAAAATTAGCTTTAAATTTGCCTATTATACATAAATTGTTATAAAGTTAAAATTATTTCTTTTTTAGATTCTCCTTTTCCTGAATAAAATTCAACTTATATGTTTCAATGAATCTCATGAATATTAATTACTAAATTCCGATGACCAACTGAATTGGAAAACTTAATACCATTGAATATAAAAAAAAGTAATATCGCGTTTCGAATTAAACCTAATAAAGTTGATTTTTTTATCGAAATAATTCTAGATATTGTGATAAAAATATTCCTTTTACAAATATAATATTTTCAATATTAATTAGTGAAATTGGTTTATCATCTATATGTTTTTTTTCGGGCAATTAGGTTAAAAGAAAATCCGTAGACCATTTAGATAATGTCTTTGACGTTTAATTAATTCGAAGAGGAATTTATTTATTTATAAAGCCAGCTAAGCATATATCAGAGATGGAGTAATTAATAAATCAATGTAGAAGGAAAATCAATCGGCTGATATATGATATGAATGAGAGGGTCGTGATTCGCATACATGGTGGTTGGGGGTATCCCCAATATAAGAAATACCACTCCACGGTTCTACGTGATCCACAAACCTAATATCCACCCAGCGAAAATAACCCTTAATGGTGTTTTTTCCCTTCACTCTTAACCATCCCCTTCGCCTCGAAATTCATACGCAAGCACAATTTCGTCGGTCTGGATTCCTTACAGCATTTACAGTCAGATTATACGCGTATTATATCACACAACTTTCATATTTTAAGTGTCGACCAAGATTAAAATGAATATTTCATAATGTTCTTTCATACCGGCGAACAATTCCGACAGTTTCAGAATAATTTGAAATACAAGATTATTTAATAGCAGGTAAAAGTTGCATTGAAAAATTATTCAGCCCCTTTTTTACTTAAATATTTGAAGCATTTAAAATTTAAAAAAATCTGATAATATTACTTAGGTATTCATTAACCTCATTTGTAATACTTAATTTAATCATCCTTGATTTTTGATGGTAGAAAATAATTTAAAGGTTTTTCTGCTTTCATTCGATTTTAACTGGATTTTTATTCTGTGCATAGTCTAATTTGAAATATAATCTTTCAAATTTATTTCAATTGGTCATTATTACTAATATGTATTGTAAATGGATTTATAAACATTTTATATATCTAATTGTATATGCGTAATTGTTTTTCTCGCAAGCATAGCAAGCTTTTAATAATACAATTAAAATAGATGTATTTTTAAGTATAGCATTTATTTATTTCATATTACACACTGAGGATGAATGCTTTAATAATATTTTGACAATTCGTAAAAAAACGGTTAAATATAAGGGATAATTAAAAAACTACAAGATGTCCCTAATAATTAACTATGTATATAATTGATAAAATTTTAAACAGTTAGGTTCAACAATACCCTAAGCAATTTCACAAATATTGCCTAATGTACATATATATATACTATGTGCTTTTCTATAAAATATTTATTTATTTATTTACTCTCCGAGGAGCTTTTATTTTAGAAAAGGTCTTTTTGAGAGGGTTTTATATACGCAACAACGTGTTAATTGTCTGTCGGTGATCTTAACTATTACTAGTTACACAGGTAACCGACTTAATAATCAGTATTTACCTTAAAATACATGAAATCAGAGTAAACCTGGATCGAAACGATCGATCAGGATTTTATAAATATTATTCCCGATCGCCCAGTCGTAATAACCCATCAAATCAATTTAAAAATTCTTGACTTGAGTAGTATTTGAACCCATGACCACAGTATTCGTAGCCACGCTTCTTATCCCCTGAGCTATTACGCTTGTATACAGATTGTGAATGAATAAATTATTTTAATACATTCTCAACATAAAGTCATAAAGCATAATGGAAATATACATATTTATACAAACACCATGGGAATTCCTGCAAAGCATGACAATTGTTTGATTGAATATTTCGGGTGATGTTTAAAAGCAGACGTTTACTTGAATTTATGTTGTCAATTACGAGAGTTTCATTAGCATTAGCATATCTTAACGAATGTGAAAAGGCGTGTAATGGGGGTTGGGATTTTCGAAATGATCTCGTGGGATGTTCGAGGCTGTGATAAACATTCATCTCGCGTATGAGGCTTTATGCGACGCCTCTATCTCAGCTTCAACCCTCAATACAGCCTCCTTTGGCCAAATGAAAAGATGCCCCCGCCGGGACTCGAACCCACCCCCGACACTTGCTTAACTTCCACCCCCTCAGCCGAATTGAACGTGACTTCGGGATGCGTTCGGAAATGTTTTCTGTGGTTCGCGATTATGTCGTTGAGGTTTACCGCTTCACCAGCTTTTTGGCTTGTTGAATCAAATTCAGTGGATTGTGATATTATGTTTTAAATGCACTATTAAAATTGAAATTTGAATATCATATTGACATTTACAGTACGAGATACGAATTTAATTCGTTTCGGGATCATCGTCGTATGTCAAAACAATCGCAAAGCAATTTTTTCCCACATAATTCCATACAAACTGCTATTAATCCGTTCCAGACCCTCAAAAAGTCCTAGCCAAAAAAATGGTTTTCTTAACGTACCACGTATTTTTGAATAAAAAAATGTTTATGTACATCTTGTAAAATTGTCAATGGATAATTGGGAGATGGATAATTTTAGGTTAAAATAAATAAACTAGTAATAACGCACATAATAAACATTTATCGATTATCAATTGATTTTTACATATACACACTTCTGGCGCGTAATTCTAGTAGTGAGCTTCCACAAAAATTAGCGATCATCTATAAACTTATCGCGCATAAAAATCTCAACTTCTCGTCGTATATTGAGGTAGAAATTCTTGAATATTATTCGTCGTACCTAAAAACATTCATATGTCGAGGTACCACTGAACAATTGCATTGAAAATATTAAAAACACTCCAGGGATACAAATGCAATCTAGGTCAAATCAACAACATTCACAAACAAAAACAAACACTAGGTCAATTATTTATTCAAACAAGTTTAAATAAAGTAACCATTCAGTTCAATCCTTTAAATCGTTTCAAAATTAATTAAACATCTGTCACTCACTATATGAAATTGGATAGATTGATGTTAAGGCTAAAACTGACAAATATTATTAATATATATGTGGCTTGTGATTAAAAAATAATACAATTTTATGTTTATCCGGCGTACAAAGTCGTAGCGTTATGTTTAATTTATAAAAGGCGGCGAGGCTTAAGGGGATTAAGTACGCGTTTGTGGCTCACTAGCTACGAAAACAAATAATATAATTGAAGTAGAAACCCCGTTTTTTTTATATAAAATGTAATATATAGAGAGTGAACTTGTTCTGGTCGATTAGATGTTAGTTTTTGATAGTGAAACAAGACACAGAAAGTCAATCTGACCGCTCTATCTTTTTGCTAATTACTCCATCACCCCAACAACCCTCGTAATCACTATCAAGATTTCACTAACACGTATTTCTTCAAAAACTACCATCGAGTAAGAAGTATTGATTAGTGGCCTTTTGGAAAGCATGCTAAGAACCATATCACTATATTGTCGTTTATAATTTCAAATAAAAAAGAAGAAATATTGTATTTCATATTGTCTGTCTAGTGAATGAATAAGGAAGGTCTTTTATGCATTTAATAACGTACGCCTCTAAAAATAACCTCCGGAGTTTTAATATCACATTGTATCCCATGTAAGTGTATGTACTTCTTAAAAATATTATCTTTAAAATATAATAAAAATAAAGCATATACTTAAATGCATGCAAGTGGGTTTTTCCCCCCATCAATTATGTTATGACTTATTAATTATTTTAAGTACCAATTGATTGTACTCCATATTAAAATAAGTAAAAGACTTAGTATATAAACTTAATATTGTAACATCTAATCATAATGTATCAAAAAATTTGATGTAAATTATATTTAATAAATAGATTTTATATAAAAAAGACTTTTGTTACTGTTGGTATTCGAAAGCAATTCTAATTTGAGAAAATTATAATAAAGGCGCAGTGTAAAATTAACTAAGGACAGATTTACATCTTAAAACTTTATATTTTTAGAATAAAAGTACAATAACGTACATAATTAATATAATACTATCCTTGAATTAATAATTTAATAAAATGCTTTCATTGAATTATCCTTGATTGAGGTAAGTGTACATAAATATACATTCGTCTCGTTATTGTACTTTACAAAAAAAATCTGTTGTATTAACCCATAAATGTTTGAAACATAAAATGTATCAAAACATTGTATGTAAATTAAATTTAATAAAGAAATTGTATAATAAAATATAGTTAAAAATATGCAAATATGAAAAATGGTTTCCTTTGAGGGCATCAATAAAAAAAATATTATGTGAGATCGCTTATAATAAATTTTCAAAGTAAAATATGACAAAATTTAGAGTGAAAAAAATACGAAACTACAACAAGAACACTTTCAATCTAGGCGTTGATTAAAGTAGTATACTTGGTTTTTATCTTTAATGTATTTATTTCTATAACATATAAACTATGTTTACTAGTGGTGGTTTCATCAAAGAGCAAGGCAATTAAAATATAAATGAACTGGAATATGTTTTAGTTGCTTTGTAGCACGTTAATTTATATTCAAACATAAATTAATGTGTTTGTTTCTATTACACATCATTTGGACCGGAAAGTGAATCAATTACGACAAAGCAAATGAATATAAAATATATATGTACATATAAATTAATAGAAATTCTTATTCATATACTCAATTGATTAAAACAGAACATCCATATTTTAACTATGGAAAAAATATAATATTTAATACGTGGTGTTCCCATTAAGCAACGTTTTGTTACTGTTTACATTTCATTACTTTTCTCTCTCTGTACTTTTACCCAATTCGCTTGTTTTTTAGAATGCAAAAAATTAGAAATTACCCACGGACAAAGGTTTACACGAAAGATCTCGCTAGTAGTAAATCTGGGAGTTTTCTTCGAAGTGAAAATAATATTTAAAAAATTCCGTATTTTCTCACCCGTTCAAGGAAGGCAACCTCTTCCCTGATAAATGGGCTGGAATATTAGCATAATTTGATACCTCTTCGATATTCTAAGTTGTTCCACCTCAGGAATTTAGCTTGTCTTCGAACTCTATTCAATTTGTCTGAAGACTCCGACCGTTTTATAAAGTCGATAACGCATGTACAAACTTTATTAAAGGTAACGAACACGAACCATTTTTTTCTCTTCTGAAATTCAACACACTCGAAATATTAAAAAAAGGCTGAGTATATAAATATAAATTAATGTGGAATATGACTTAATAATTATTCTTTATGTATCGGGGAATTTGTTTTAAAATTGAGGAGGAGACGAATGTACTTAAGACTTTTTGAAATTGAGTATTTTTTAAAGAAATATACAAGAAATTTCCACGTTTGCATAATATTATTTAATCCCCACGTATATTTATCCAATAACATTAATTATCAGAAACTTAAATAAAATACAATCTAGTAGTATGCAGAGGATCTGTTAAATAAAAATTATATTATTTCACTCTTTTTTAAATATATTTTTTGCCATGAAAATAAAGCTCTTTATAAACTAAGATCTCGTCAGCCAGCATATTTAAATCTGTCATATATTTAAAAAGGTTGCAGAGGCTTAATAATATCGCATTATATAATATATTTAGTCTGCTCCTTGCATAAGAAGATTATTTTCATGGTTAGTAACATTTTAAATCCGCAGATTATGAAATTATTGCCCTATAAAATATACGATTTAGCCGTAGATAATCAACTCTTCTTAATCAAATTAATGGGTCTTTAAATTTAATGATTGTGGTATTAATTTCAAGGTTTCAAGATAATGAAGTTGACAAATATGTTTTGCGGAACTGGCAGGTCGACCTCTCGGCCAATGGTCCGTAATAACTTACTTTATTATTTTAAATTTTATGGTGTCGAGTCATGGAACTACCCACATAACCAACTTGTGGGGTTTACTTTAATGGGGCTGGGGAGAAATGTGTGTACTTAGAAAAAATAGAAAGCCTCTCGACACTTAAACACCAACAACACTCAACTTTACCTTGAGAATAATTCATATTCATAGCCGCAGATAATATCTACATACATTTAAGTTTATAAAATAAATGCTGATACTGAGATTCTGCAATTGTAAAAAGAAATAAATCTTATGTTTAGTATTGCCTTGTTTTCTGATTAATTTTAGAAAAGCAAATTATATTCCAAAGGAATATTTTGATAAAAATGTTCCCAGACAGAAATAATTTCTTGTCTTCGTCGTCATATCAATTATTTTACCTATAATTATTGTTTTCTGGTTTATTTATGAAACAACTTAAAAGAATATATTATTTTTTAATAATGAAAATACCTAAAATTATTTATAATCAATAGTAGAAATATTTGAAGTATAAGTTTTATTTTTTTTATTTTAAACAATGATTTTCTTTTCCACCGAAGATCAATCTTTCTATATTTGTTTCTTTTAGAGGAAATTTCAATTTTGAAACAAAAGTAGGTAAATTAATTATTTGATTCTCAAACGATACTTTTGGCCATTGCTGTATTTTTAATTAGTTGAATTATTTAATATTTACAGTTGGCAAAGGTAATTCATAAATTTATATTTGTTCTAAATAAATGTTACATCTACCGCTATATTGAAAAATTCAATCTATATTGACCAATATTTCATTTATACGAATAGTCACTAGTGAAAAATATCATGCTGAATTGATATATTTCAACTTTTCGATGACAAATTTCAGCTTTCAGGCGGTGGAAAATTTTAGAACATATCTGGTCATTTTGACGAACAACCTTCAACTTTATGGATAGTCATTTATCTAGATTATTATTTCGAGCGTCGACTTTATGAATAATTTTTAGTTCATAAAGGCGCACGAGAAACACATTTTGTAATATCACAACGACCCTGGATTATTTTGCATGCGATTGTCGCAAACAAGTTAATCGATCATTGTTATAGGCGACAAAAATGTAAAATGACTGACGCCAAGTTTTCTTTCGCATTACAAAACATATCAATCACACAGAGGTTAAATAAATTTGATGTACAATGAACATGTTTAATAATATTATTAAAAAATTGAAGTGTATAAAATTGAAAAAATAATCTGTAATTCATTATTATTTAAGTATTACCAATGTATATATAATATGAAAATAATATTTATTGTATGATACGCTTAGAATCAAAAACTCCCAAATCCAGTTTTCAAATATTGGTTATGATTGTGTAATAGATTATCTTAACCCTCTCCATTATTTGATTATCAAAGAAATCATGTATCGTCCTCCATTTTAACATTATTATAATTTCAAAGAAGAGATTGATTTTTCTATTTTTATTTTATTTCATTCGAAGTGGATTTGGGAACTTTTTAATATGATTACTCTCATTTATATTTATGTTAAATATAACATTAAAATACTGAGAAAGAAGTACCTGCAAATTAAAATCAATGTTCAATGCGTTATTTAATGCTGATTTTTTGTTTGTATAAAGAAAAGAAACTTTAATTATACGATTTAATTAAATTAGAAACTTATTGATAATAACTCAAGGAAGTCATGCATAATGGAAACGGTTACGTAAATGATTGTAATTGGAAAAATTGTCCGTAAGTATCTTTTAGACGTGGTGAGGTTTATTTATTGGAAATGGGTTGTAGTTTTGGTGTTAGGGGTAGATGAAGTATAAAGCACAGAGCACATAGCGAGTATTAATCACTTTTAATTGATTCGTTAGAGATAACAGGCACGAACCAGTAGAACAGCGTCACGTAACGCGGCGTCGCGACGCCCTAACGACACTACGCCATAACATACAGGGTAAACATCACATATTTGTTATTGATCAATTAAAAAAGCCATCTAAACGTATTTATTCTATAGAAAGTGCAAACATTAAATTCGATTTTTTATACTTTATTTTATATGTATATACATATGTGTAGTGTTTGAAAATAAATATCATATAATTGCATATTGCTTTTAATAATATAAGCCATCGTTTATTCTTTTCCTCTTAAGGAATTGGAAATGGGATTTTTTTGGTATGTAAGACAGGAGATTTGGTTTGTTTTGCGACTATATTTAATAAATATATATTTTCGTATACATCAGAATTTTTTATATTAACCTCCTTTTTAATAAAATATTATACTATTATTTAATTCATAAAAAATCGTTTTATAATGTATGGGGCAGAAGTCCCGCTACCATTTTTATAAAACGCCATGTAGGTTATGTGACGTTTAGATTAGTTTAAGCTTTTCTTTAAAATTTATGTTGTGTAGACATAAATTTTATAATGGATTTATATACGCCACAGGAAAAAACACAAATAGTGACAATATTTATTGAAAATAATCGATTCATTATTGCGAATCAGCGGAAATGTCTACATGACACAATCTGATCTAATCGTCACATAACCAAGATGGCGCGTAATCAAAATGGTAAATGGACTTTGTCTCCCCCGGTTTTAAAGTTTAGGGGGTTAAAAATCAAGAGATTATACTATTGAATTTCGTTATTTTATATATTAACATCATAAAGTTAAAAATAAATTGTAAATGGATTAAATAAACTATTTTTCAAGATAACATTTTATTCACACTGTGGCAAAGGCAACGAATTGAAATTTATGCGACGTTTTCAACGATTATTATTCGGAATGATTTATACGAGTTTTGATATTGACATTTGATTTATTGAACATTCGAGCTGACTTTGTAAATGATCCTATCGTTTGAGAGATCGCTTATCCTGTTTGTTTTAATTTCAGTTACTCGTACATTATATGTATTCGCGGAGAAAAGTTCTAATGGATTGTACAGAGTTTAGTATTATTTTATTGAATATTTTATTCGGTATGTGGAATACTGGTGAGAAGCAATATCTTTAGAGACGCATTCTTTAGTGACTTTGATATTACAAGTTTGCCTCTTTGTGGATCAATACGAGAATGTATTATTGCTATTGCCACATTCTTTTAAATTTTTATTATAAATGTACATATTATAATACAAATAATATAATTTGTGAAATAAAATATTCGCTTTGAATTCAACACCACACTGTTCGAGTTTGAACCTTTTTGCACCGAAATAAAACTATTTCAGTTTGACGCATTCAATCTCAAAAGGATTTCACAGCAGGTAGTCTATATGATATGCACGATTAAATGCAAGAAATATGACGTGCCCAACCGTCAAAGTGGATCCTTTGGAGCGTCGCGACGCTGAGCTCTGAAATATGCTTACATGTGACAAAATAAAACATCTCCCATATATTTAAATATCCATTGAAATTATTCCTAAATAATGGTACAAAACAATTACTATTATTATATTTTTTTTATAATTTTATAAAAAATATATTTGTAATCATGAACAAAAAAAGCTCGCAATATTTGATAAGATCAATAAATTATTTAACAATTCTTAGTGATTTTTAGCATTTGATTTTTTTATAGTAATGCTCTCTTTCTCTGAATGTTTTATGTATTTTTTGCACACATTGACCTTTCCGTTGTTTTTAATCTTAATTATCTCTTATATATAATATTTAAATATCCATTGAAAATATTACTCAACAATTATACAATAAAATATATACATTTTATTAATATATGATTAAAAACCATATTTGAAATCATGAGCAACTAACTTAGGGATAAAAAAGCCACTACTTTTATACCTTTCGATATTTTTTTAGACCATAAAATAATTTGAAGATGCTTATAAATTCTCACTATTTTGTATACTATTGATTTTTTTAT
>JAGTTH010005487.1:0-13196 GCA_022606485.1 Agraylea sexmaculata
ATATATATTTGAGTATTTTCAACATTCAAATCTTGGAATATAAGTGTTTCTTTATTGTAATATACATATTTATTAAATTATTGATTATTTTGGTGCAAGTATATACGTTTTTTTTGTGCAAAAACATTATACAATTCGATGGGTTAGTATCACAAAAATCTATCTACAAATTCACAATTTTTAAAGAGAGTAGAAAATAAATATGAGTGTTTATATATTGTTATATTTTGGTGCAAACATATATAGGTTTGGATTTAATTTAATGAAAAAAATCATGAATATGGAAAACTTTTCATGCAATAACTTTATAAATAAGCTTTTAATATAGAAAAAAACTTGGGTAACAATTAGTTAAGATTATAACAGTAGCACTGCATATTTATGTAATTTAAAAAAGTATTTTTTTATATGTAGATATATTTTTGTGTTACATTGACATTATTTTCGTTAT
This sequence comes from Agraylea sexmaculata, assembly GCA_022606485.1. Taxonomy (NCBI): domain Eukaryota; kingdom Metazoa; phylum Arthropoda; class Insecta; order Trichoptera; family Hydroptilidae; genus Agraylea; species Agraylea sexmaculata. The sequence continues at coordinate 452 of JAGTTH010005487.1, forward strand.
CTCCATAATTATTATAATCATATTATGTTATTTTTTCTTTTAATTTTATTAGTTTTGTATAATTCCTATTAAACTCTTAATATTATATATTATTGTCTAATTTTCAGATATTATAATTTTTAGTAGTTCATTCTTATACTTAATATTTTAGGTAAATATAATCGAAATTATAAGTTAGCAATGCTCCCTTCCGATTTAAATTATTTTTAAATCTTTCATCAATAATATTGTTACTTCATTAAGTCAATATTTTAATACTGTAAAAAATTACAATATTTATTGATAATAATCCTTTGATATTTCGTTGGAAATAAATGCATTTAAATGATACAGGGAAAAATTGTTATTTCATAAAGAATATGAATAGATTAACTTTGTTTTTTATTTATTGTAATGAATCGGAGTGGACATTCTAAAAATCCATTTTATGAGTTTTTGTCATATAAATGCAAAATAAGATAAAATGTGTGTTTTTTGTCAAGGTGAACCGTTTATATTGTAATCAGGTACGATTGAAATTAACTTTACTTAATAATTCGTACCAGTTCGGGATTTAAATACAGTCGTTGTCCTTGTGACATCTGAGATATGCAATTGACAATAATTTGAATAGTTTTGCAATGAAAATTATTGATTTCAAAGTTATCGGTGACATAATTTACTTGAAGATACAACAACACTGCGTTAAAATTTCAAAAGACCTTCTTTTTTTACCGAAAACACGTAAAGTCGATAATTTATGACATTTACGAAACTTTTGGGATTTTCCATATCGAATTGCGACATAAAAATATTACAGTTTTCATGTGTCTGGACTTCATTAATTAATAATTCATATATCGACTCGATTCAAGGTTATAAAATACGACACGTGTGATTTTGAATGACAAAACAAATAAAAAATGTTCACAATATTATAAAAATTATGAACCAGTTCTCAAAGTTGCGTAATTTTCTATTGTTATAAATGCGATTGCGAATGTCGAATTTCAATATACTTTTAGTATTTTTATAGTTCATTCAAAAAGGTATTTTTGTATAAACTGGCGTGTCAAAATAGTTTATAACCTTTCAAATAAAAAGTATAAAGGGCGATCGCATAATAAATAATATTGGTAATCATATTTTTTTTCGCTAATAATAATAAGCCGCTGTTATCATATATTAATCTGAAATAAAAATTACTATAGCTTACACGACACTGTGTAATTATTAAATAATTTATTTAATTAGATACTCTGCCTCCCTTTAAAATATTCTCAATTCTTGTTTACCTTATTCTATATTCTTATTCACTTCGACCAAAATTGAATTTTTATCGTTTTACGCCAATAGATAAAAGTAATTTTATTCAATGTTTGAGCATCTTTAGTATCAAAAACGTAGAAAAATTGTTAAAATTAAATGTTTTAGTGCGGATTTCAAAATGATAAGAGTCATTGAATATTATTGATTATACTAATAATATCCCTATAAAATATGTAATAAGTTTTTTCGAATATGCTTTATGATAGTCTTATAAGTTAATAACTTTCTTTAATTATATGATGCTTAAAATGTATAAAAATAGATTGCTTAAGAATATATGGATATTGACACAGCTTCCTGTCGATTATTTGGCAATAATAAAGGTGTATTTTTAAGAGCAATTGTATTTTTATTATAAGTTGTAAAAATCATTTATTATTTCAAAATGATAAATAAAATTAAAAAATTGACTTACAGATATTCAAATACTATAAAGACATTTACATAATTATTCAAATGGACAGCTTATATTGTGAGAGAGAATTGGAAATATTTAGTTTATTCTAAAGAAAATCATTACTTATCACAAATATAAAAAAACATAATTGCAACTCAACCAGTTTGTTCAGACTCTTTTAGAAGATTAGTTAATTTTATGTAATTTGGATTTTGAACACATTTTAATGTAGTAATTTATTATAATCAGGAGGAAACCAATTTTTAATATTTATATTATTACAACCAGAGAACCCTGCTTGTTTGCTTTTTATAATACACTTAAATATTAATGTATATTTTTTTCTGTTAATTTTAATTGCACCATATCAGTTAAATTGTATAATTGCCACTAATTTAATATTATAAATCAACTAACAATTTATAGCCACATAACAAAGAATGGACCATAATAATTACGATTGCTTCAAACCGGTGATTTCGTATTATGGACGATGATAAATTTCTCAATTTATATAAAGTTTTGACAAGAGAACCTAAATATATCTAATTATTAGATACTGGATTACTTTGTAACTAATCTTCTCACTATTGGGTAATTATACATGTGTTAACGGACATGAGTTATTTATTAACCTGTCAATGTATTAATCTCATTGTATTGTATGAACATGTTTGAGATTATTACGTATTATCTTAAGAAATCAATTAACGTACAATCTAATAAATTCAAGCAAAAAACATGGCTCAATTTCTCAATGTGGCCGAAACACGTAACATCTTATAAATTAGTAGTAGAGCAACTTTTCACCGATGATACTTTATCGTCTCCAGATGATGGTCGTATTTCATTGCAACTCCATTAAAGAGGTCCAGCCTTGAAATCGAGACCCTCCTTTTAGATTGATATTAATAATAATATTATCGAGAGAGTGTCTCGTTGCGTAACTTTACCTTTTACTCTGAGTCTTGATAAATTGCCCGAATTGAATGTTCTTCTAGTTGTGAATATTCTTGAGTGAGTCGACAAGTAATGTAAGAATATCGCAATATCTACATTCCACATCTTGACATAATTATAATATGCCCTATCGGTAAACTGCACCACCGACAGTGATAATCAACTTATATAGTTTTTAATAATATGCATTAAAAAAGCGTTAATTATGTCGTTCTTCTGGCAATTGAATTTTTAAGCGCTGAAGTAATGAACCGACAACCAGCACCGTTCACACTTTTTTACCGCATATATTTCGTAAAATATTTTAATAAAACCAGCATAAATAATAATAAAGCCAATATTTAAAACAAATATGTGTCAATACCAGAGACGTGCCAAGATCAAACGAATATTATAGTATTTTTATTTCTTATTAATACACTCACATATGCGAAAGAATTCATTATGATTAATCGACCATTATACTACTTTATATCGCTTCATATAAAACTATAATATTAGGGAGGTATAAAACTATAATATTCGTTTGACTTTGGCACATCTCTGGCCAATAATTATTACATATTTAAATAAAGTTTTGTAAAAATAAACATATTGAATGATGAATAAATATTAAATGTATAAAATCTTTCAAGCCTGATACATTATTTAATTTTTCGGGTTTTTAAAGTAATAGTAGAGTTATTTAACTGCACTTATGATCGGTTTTTTGTTAGTTAATGCCTCCTCTGAGCCTTGAGCGAGGCACTTATTAACAAAAAAACGATCAAAAGTACAGCAAAGCAACTCTATTAGCGTCTTTACGGTGTACGTTTACGGCGACGCACGTCTGGGAATCCATTATTAAAGGCACGATTATTTTACCTGTTTATCAGTATAATCCAATTTTCATTATAAAAGTATTGAAGGAAGAAGGACACAGGTTCAATTCCTGTAATATTTTATTTGGTTTATGGATTTTTTTTAATCAATTAATAATTCAATTTAATAATAACGAAATTCCACGCCCGGCTGGTTTTTTTGATAATTTGAAATTCAAAAATACATTAATTATTATTTAATATAATATTTGAGTGTTTTAAATTGAAATGAAAAATAATATAGGAATATATTGGATACATTATTAATATTTAGTCGAAAAGATTTCTCCAAACAGTGACTCATTCAATTAATACGAAAATGATTACTCTCGAGTTAGGTAGCTCACTGTTTTAAGCAACTGACCCCCAATTTGTTTACTCACTGAATAAGTGTAGTCTAATCGCATTTAGGAATTCAGTTTCTATATAGGGTGGACTTAATAACTGAGAATATTTTAGTGGGTAAATATAAATATTTTTATTTTTTTGACGCATGCCTGAGAATCCATTACATTCACGATTAAGCTAACGCCACAGTAAACCATTACTAATTTCTTACATTCAAGGCTCATATATAAGATTGACAATTTGCAACTCGTCATAATTTATTTGAATTGTTAACGATTAGGTTAGTTACGAAGGCCTGTCGTAGAGAGTTGGTTAAGGTGAGTGGGTCTTGTGGTGGAGGAGACCCACTTTGATATTATTGCAAAAGTGGTAGAGACACACAGGAAATGATATTTTGCAATAAAGCCTTCTTCCGGCGAAGTAAATAAAGGCTACAAACAATATCTTTATAATGTCGTCGGGACACTTGGTTAACACTCTTTTGACTACTGTCGTGACTAGTGTCGTTAAAAGGAAGTGTGTGTATAATAAAATGGACCGGTTAGTGAAAGTCCGCTCCTTGAATATTAGTTAATCTGGTGCATTATTTAATGTAGAAGATGCTATAAGTTAAATATGTTGTGTTTCGATTTATTACGAGAAAGCCAGACTATGTTAACAAGGCAATTCGTATGGCATTCATATGGGACACTTCCGTGTTTACACCATCGATGATCAAATAATATATTTTATACTATAAATAAAGTGAACATTGCGAGATTGGCAATGCCAAAATTACATCGCCTCTGTTTCATTTTATATGTATCACATTTTTTATATAACAATAATTTCGAATCATATAAAAAAATCAGTGCATTTATGATGTGTTCATATGGAGCACTTCATATTTTCTGTATATATTTTTGTTTCCAGTATTTTATAATACATATTTAAAAATATGATGGGTATAACAAAAAAAATGAACCGAGAAAAGAACCCATAGGATTTTGAATTAAAAATGTAATTAATCGTAATATCAGCGGTACTTTTAAAGGTTACTTTTTGTTTAATACTCAATTTTTTTTATTAGTTTACTAGAAATTAATTGTCTATTGGTTGGTATTAATGTCAATCAATTACTAAGAGCACGGAGATATTTTTAAAAATATGTACAAAAGGCTCTAGGCTACAAATACTATGATAATGGGTTCAAATCCCAGTCGAGTAAAAAAAAAATACTAACAAAATCTCTCGATCTATTCGATCCAGGTTTACTCTGATTTCTTGGATTGTAAGTTTAATATTGAGGCAATTATTAAGTATGTTGGTGACATATGTAACTAGGAAAAGTTAAGATAACCAACAGTTATAAATTAACACTTCATTGACTTTTTCATGAATCTTCGCTTTTCAGAGCGACTTCAGACAAATTTGCGTAATTTTTTAATAAATGATTGAGAAGCAATATAAAAATGCCGTATCCATATACAGAATATTTAAAATATAATTTATTCTAAACACTCCCATAGACAATAAAATTAAATTGACAAAATAATAAGTTATCGTGAAACAATTTTTCTGTAACGACGCGACGACCGTTTTTTGTTCATGAAACTCTCGCACATTTTCGCTTAGTATTACTGATAATCACAAAGGTTTGACTTGAATCTTAACATACAGACTAATTGGTGATTAATAATTATATTTCCAGATACTTTGTGAGCACTGTCCTGCAATTCCAGTTCCATAGAGCAATGTGTCGTGCTGCTGGACAATATGTTCCCGGAGATCCCGATAGAGCTTTACACAAATGCGACATTTACAGAAGTCCACAAGCTGGAAAGATTTTAAGGTACATTTTATAATAATATTTTTATGGGCAATATACTTTTTAAGTGCAAAATTGTAATTACAATGACCGTGACATTTACATAATAATCACTTCATGTTTTCATACTTTTATTATTATTCAACAAACACATGCGAATTGCCAAGTTACTTGAATATTATTAATAATAATGCATTTGTTTGTTTATGAAAATATTACTCGAATTATGGTAATATCATTAATGAAAAAAATCTCAATTCAAGATAAAAAAACTGCATAAATGTAAAGCACATTAAATTATAATGAAACATTTATTATATTATTAGTTTATTATTATTAATTATATAGTATCGGGAAGCCTATATTTTTATAAATGTAGTTGTAAACACAGTAAGTAAAAAAATAATAGTTATATTGTTTTGCGATGTGACCGATTACAGATTTGAGAATGTATAAAATGTTGAGCAAGTGTGACATTTACTCTACAAGCTGTTACTTGTAACCGTATCTACGAATTGACAGTTTTTAAGAACAGAAGAAAATAAATATTTTTTTAATATTATTAAATATTAAATGAGAATAATTTTTTTACGAACTGAAGGATTAATACATATTATACATATTTAGTATGTGATAATCACACTTATTTTAAATAAATCCAATATGTATAATTATTATAAATATAAATGCATATTGATATAATAAATATTAAAACTCCTACTCGATGACATAAAAATCTATTTATCAAATATTTTGGAGTTACGCAGTGTGCAAAGAAATCCAATGGTATATTTAAAAAAAATTGTAGATACGTGTTAATAACTCACATTGATAAATAAATATAAATTATTTAGAGTATGCGTGATATGACAATATTTAAAAATTAAATACTTTTTAGTTGAACTGTCTGCAAGGAAAACAGACGATATTACAAAAAGTATATAAACGAATCTTTGAACAAACCTCAGAATTTAGAGAGCAATTATTTATTAGGGAATAATAAGTTTTCCCATATTTTTACATATTCCAATCAAATAAAGCCAATCAGCTAAAAGAACCTAAATTCACCATTCTCCCCTTAATCAAACCTATTTTCAAGTTTATGTAATACTAGTGTAAATTAATGATTACTTGAACCAAACCTAACTGCATCTGAATGATGAATGAAGGTGCTTTATTATTACAATTTCTTTATTATGCATAAGTTTTTACATTGATTGATAGAACAATACATCTTTGGAAATAGTCTTAGGTGTACAGAGTGTTTACATCTTTTTACCTATAACTAACATGAGAATGTTTTATTTAAATTTGACATGAGTAATAGTATTTACTTATAGAAAGAATAGGAAAAAGATAAAAACCCATATACAAATTGGAAGATTAATAAATATGTACAACAATAAAAGCAATATTAACAAAACAATTACAAAATATAATGCTTAAAAACTAAATAACAATTTGTTTGGGTAAAACCAAATTTGAGTTGAGTGGATTATTTGAAATTTTATTTTATTTTTAAAAATAATATCAGTTTTGGAAGTCCATTGGTAAAATGAACTTACGTTTCTCGAGACATATTTGGTTTTATTTACATGTCTTATGATTGGGTTAGTCGGGAAGTTAGTCATTTTAGTGTAATGTTTTTTACTCAAATCTGCGATATTTGCTTTGATAATATTTAACTTAATGTCCTCGTGGACTTCTTTAAGAAATGTGCCAGGTTCAAGATCTAAAGACATCTTACGACACTTGTTTTGGACAATTTGAATTTTATTGATATGAATTTGTGCCACAGTAGACCAAGCTGGGCATACAGAATGAAGATGCTTCGATCTTCTCAAATAGTTAGGTTAGGTTAGGTTCGAATATTTATTGTTTGTGGGAAGATGCTGTTAAAATATAGATGTTGTTATATTATTTCCTCGTTAATTAAAACTGTCACTGTCAGTTTATTACATAATGGCAGTGGACACTGGATAGCGGCATATTTTGTTACGCTTTATAAATAAATGTGAGCAGGCTGTGATGATGTAAGTGAAGAAAGTAGAGTGACGATACACCGCAGATAATATAACATGAATGTGTCTTCTGGCTGATATATTATTCTTTAGCGCCTTCATACATTCCTGATCACCTCTTCATTAATTCAATCTCACTTTCTATCGCCCTTAAAGGAATCGTTCACTCTGACTGACTCAACTAAACCACTCTTCCTGTAAAAACAGCCACGCCCATAACATACATATATATATTGCACATAAAACAAGCTCATTGATCAATATAATCAATGCTCAATTAGGATGATCTCATTTATTTAACACTATTTAAAAAATTGAGGGGTATTGACGTCGGAAATTAAATTACTACCTATATTTTTTATTATTTATGAGCATAATAGCTCAGGGGATAAGACGCGTGGCTACAAATATTATTTGATTGGTTGTTACGACTGGGAGATGTTTTGTAAATCAGTGTTTAATAAATATATTTGTATATAATTAGCATAGCTAGGGGGTGGAAATGCAATAACTGATTTAAATTATTAACAAACGATAAGATATTTTAAGATTTTACCAGCTTGATAGCTCAGGGGATAAGACGCGTGGTTACAAATACTCTGGTCATGTGTTCAAATCCCGCTCAAGTCAATAGATTTTAAATTGATTTGATCGGTTATTACGACTGGAGATGGAATATTATATAAAATCCCGATCGATCGTCTTGATTCAGGTTTACTCTGATTTCCTGGATTGAGAGGTAAATACTGAGGATTATAGTAATGGTTAAGATCACTGACAGACAATTAACACGTTGTTGTTTCTAAAAAAAACCTGTCAAAAAAGCTCACCAGGGCGTATATAAATAAAAATAATCACCAAATTACAACAGAAAAATTATTTGTGTATTAATTGATTATAAGTATTTCCCTATTTTATCGATATCGATCGGTTGATGGACACTTGTTCTATGTCCATAGTTTATAAATTTAGCAACGTTCTGGAAAAATATTTGTTGTCTCAAATATACCAACAAAAAGTAGAGTAGAGTAAAAAGTAGTCCATTTAAAATTCTGATTTTTTAATCTTTAAAATCACGTTTATGGATATACAACAAGTGTCCACTAACTTGTATGGTTATTTGGACTTTTATGTAATTTTCATAAAAATTATTAAAATGACCTTTTTTCTAATCGATTCGTAAAGTATAGAGTAAAAGTTTGTGTTTAAAATAGCAAATAGGGGTAAATGAGTTCCAGAATTCTCTTGCTAACTTAACCTAACCTAACCTAACCTTATCCTTTAGGTATACTTGAATTTTGGTAGTTCTTCATAAATGTCTCAGAATGCAATTTAATAATAAAATAACAATTATTAACCAGAGAGATGGTCACCACAAATATACACCACAATTATTAATTTATTTATTATTATATTTTTTCAAAGCTAGAAAATCTAGTTCTCAAAGGCATAAATAATAAAGAGGAAATTCAATAAAATTAATCACGTAACTTACAACTTTATTTGTTATTACGATATAGAGAATCACAATTTATATATTATAAAAAAATTATGTTGTTTTCCTCCTTGCAATTAGTTAACATTAATTAATACTTGTTTTCCTGTATTGTTCATTTGTTTTATTAATTAATTCATATAAAACACGCAAATATTGTGTATTGCAGCCGTTTTACATAATATTCTAAATATAACATTGCACATTGTGTATTGTCAATATTCAAATATTGTGATAAATGTGTCATATTTCACAGCCTCGTAATACCAAATATTATAAAAGTTATCTAACGAGTGTGATAACCTAGTAATGCTGAAAGCTAAATAGTTTGACCTGTAATAATTCTTGTGTATTAATATATTTGCTCAATTCGTGAGGTTCTGTCGGAAGGAATAGGATCGTTATATTTTATGGCAGAGATTGCCAATTGCATAATATTTACCTGTATACAATACTAAACTAACATTTTGCTCTATTCTTGGCTACTAAATTATAACACAAGACGCTGGTGCAGAATAATATAAAGGAAACTAATGGTTAAATTCTTTAATACAATGTCAGTTGTAAGTTGCGTCAATCAACTTTCGAATTCCATTCATAGATGTCCCTGTTATCGATTGATGTTCTAACTAATTGAATAATTAAAATGAGCGTCATTTATTATTGAAATAATGCTATTATTCTCTGTTGTGCGTGTGATTGAGCTGTAATTTTAAGGTGCGATTACATTGGTGCATTGGAGCTCGTTTATATATCTCCGCCAATGAGAGAACGAGCGCTCGTCACTGATTGGTGCTCATGTTTGTTTATATTTCTCTCATTGGCTGGGATACGAGAAGCATCAAGGAGCACTCATGTCTGTGCCGCGCCTAAGACATTACCAATCCAGAGCCGGCACTAGAATAATGCAAGCTAGCCCAATATTCCCCTATATAATAAAATTTTCCACTTTTCAGCAAATAATGTCCTATATTCCCCACACTGTCGATGGTGGTGTTTATTTTTAAATTCAACAAATCATTATCACTAAAATCAATGCAATTTTTCTTACAAATATTAAATCTAGAGATAGGTTAAGCAATTCAGATGCAATATCGAACTTGGATCACAATAAGGAGGAGTATTGTCACATATTTAATTATAGAAAAATACTTGCACTCTTCTCTCCTATTCGATAAAGACATAAGTGTGTCTCGCTCACTTAACACATTTATAGTGATCCCTGAGAGTAGTTGTGACAATACTTTGACGATTAAAACGAAATAATATTTTAAACATGTTAAAGAAGTAGTGTTTGGTAAAAAGTGAGCCTAGATGTATTTGAGTGTATGTTTGAGTCCATATGACATGTGACATTTACCCATTTTACTTTGAAATATAACTGAAGATGTTTACAGTATAATGTTTGCCAGTTAACTCATGTTTTTGACCACTTGAACTAACCATGCATTTAGCCACTCATGCTATCTTAAGATTTACTCAATCTATGGTTTTTCATAAATATGGTTGTAGAAGTTGTAGTGTATGTAGTATTGTCACGATAGTTGTTGAATGCCAAGAGACTGCATAACAGTTTCGTTAGTATTATGATCTAACCTCACAATAATACTTACTTTCAGTGATATAATGAAACAAGGCTCGGCCTCTTCTTGGAGCAAGGTCCTGTTTGACTCGACCAGCGACTATCAGCTCGATGGAGAGGCCTTGAGGGAATACTTCAGGCCTTTGGAAGAATGGCTGAGGAATGAGAATCTTCGGACCGGAGAATACGTGGGCTGGATTTATGACGGAGACTACTGCAAATACAGGTTTGTAGCCATAACAGCCATTTTATACTAATAATACTACTTTGACCATTCAATTATTAAGCATAGCACACAACATGTCGACACACAAAACAGACTCTCTAATCACCCTGTGTCCAGTTGATTGTTTGTTGCGGAACACACTGTACTTGCTATACTAATATCAATAATAGACCGGTGATTTGCTCATGTTGATCTGTGATCTCGTTTCGTAAATACTTTAAACCCCTTCACCACAATGCGTTCATTCATAATGTTTTATATTAATTAACATTTTCAAATTAAAATAAGTTCATTCAAAGTTTATTAATTAGTATCCTCAGTTGACCGAAAACCTCTTTTTTATTGAATGAAAGCCTTTCGCTGCGACAAACTTCCTTCACTCGTTAATTTTACATAGTACTATAATTTATTTATTTAATTTGAATAATATAAAACATCTTATGAATTATACTTAGGTGTACAGAGTATATATATCTTTTTACCTATAACTAACATGAGAATTTTATTTGATAATTATGGTGAAAAAAATAAAAACCCATATACAAATATGAGGATAAATAAATAATAATAAGAATAGACTCTAAATTAACAAAAATAATTACATACTTCAACATACATAATTAAAAAATAATTAAATTACAAAGTACCTTAGTAAGGATAATTTTGTTTTGTTTATTTATTTGAAATATACAAGGTTTAATCGTATTAAAATTTCATTGAAAAATACTTCAAAACCAATCATAGATAAAGATATTTTTGATTGTTGTTTTAGGACTAAAAAGTTTTTAAGAATACGCTCGTATTATTAAACTTTATGGAGATTAAAGTTTTAATTCATAATTGTGAATTTTTATAACTCTTAAATTTAATGCACAATATGAATGTGTTTTTTCATCTGTTAAACTGACTTAATCGTAGACGGTTTTTAAACATTCACAATAAGATTTCTTTGCTGATCGCGTATTTAATTGATAATATAAAATATGCATAATATAGCCAAATAGTTACTTATTAGTTTTCTGTTAATTTTATGTAGTTATTAATAAATCTTATAATAAAGCGTATCAATTTAAAAGTCAAATTATTTAAAATGTGGATTTAAAGTGACATCTGTTAGCACTTTCTTGAACTATTATGATGTTTATTAATAAATTGTAATTATTTCAGTATTGAAACGGCTGGTCTTCAAGTCTATGGTGGTTTTTACAACGATGCTTCAGCGATTTTCAGCATCAGAACATTCTGGACAATCTTCATGGCATCTTTCATAACTTCCTTCATCACATTTCACAGATTCAGATGTTAAATCATTGATTTTATACTTATAATATTAACACTTTTATACTGTATTTATAATACACAAACACGAGTTTACCAGTAGCCAATTAAGTTTAAAGTTATTGAGTCATATATAAATATTTTTGTACCATATTGTATATTGTTTTTATATCAATAAATACCCAATAACATTATAGTTTTTTATTTAGATGAAAAGAATGATTTAAACATTTTGGGGATATATGCACAATTTTATAGGATTTATTAACTGAAGACGGATATGGTAATTATTTTATATACCTATAGAAAAGTAACTTTTGAAATTTTGACATTCATATTGATTATTTAGTGGGTAAAACCCAACCATTTCATCCAAACCGTTAAAAATATAATAAAATTGTATAAATATAATGAATGAAAAAAATTCAATATCCAATTATTTCACTCTAAAACATTTATTTTA